>MVGT01001863.1:228889-275442 GCA_002174775.1 Macleaya cordata
AGAGAGAGGAAGAGATACAAAGTTTTCGTTTTGGACACCAAAGCTTCTTCCCTTTTGATCTTCTGAATAAACCATACCATTTGGAGAAAAACACACACACATAGAGAGAGAAAGCTAGAGAGAGAGAGAGACAGAGAGAGGATGTCCTTTTCCACCCATGTTATGCTTAACCAGGGCTTAATATTAGAGGATCAGCAAGAGATACCCTCTCATATGGGTTTCTATACACACAACTCTTCTTCCCTTCCCAATAACTGGAACTGCCCTCCATATGGGTATCATCATCAATCTATAAGAAGTTCAAAGGATCAAAGTACAGATCATGTAGTTTTTTCTCATCATCTCAGTGATCAAGGCCTACTTTCAACAGCTCCAAAGCACAGAGATGTTATTGCTTCTCATCTTGGTGAATTTGAAGCTCCTTCAGTTCAAAGATCCACTGCTAATCTGTGGTAATCCAAATCCTCTACTAAAAACATTTTTTTTTTTAATTTTTTTTTTATGGTTTTCATACATATATAGGTAGTATGAGAAAGAAAAGGTAAAGACACCTTGAGTATGTTTTCTTTAATTCATATATGTTAGCAAGTACAAAATTCATACCTGATTTTGTAGAATTATTAAAACAATCATAAAGAGCTTTTTTTTTTTTTCAGATTTTTCATGCAGAAACCAATCTTACAACTCTCTCTCTCTCTTCCCTCTCTCTCATGAGTATGTTGGGTTAATTTGTTTTCAATGATTTAATTTAGGCCATGGGGAGAAGTTGATGGGTGTTTGGGGAGTAAGCAGCAGAGATGTTTTGGAGATCATAATAATCATATAGGAGTTGCTGCAATGAAAATGAAGAAAATGAAGGGAAGGAGGAAGATTAGAGAACCTAGGTTTTGTTTCAAGACCATGAGCGACGTGGATGTCTTGGATGATGGTTACAAGTGGAGGAAGTACGGTCAGAAAGTGGTGAAGAACACACAACATCCAAGGTATATATACAAATATTTATACTTCATGATCACCCAATAACACTGACTCATTAATAGTATTGTTTTTACACTCCCTGCTTTTTCATTCCTCCTTTAATGATCATCTAATAATCTGGTATTATATATTTGATCCTTGATCATGTTTCTTTCTATTAGTTCAAAAAGATATCTAGAACTTATTACAAGAAATGATATCTAGCTAGGGCTTGTGAACCATATATATATATATATATAATGTTCATCATCATCATCATCATCACTCTCTCTCTCTCTCTATAATAAGTTAATAGATTTTTTACTTGCAACAAGGATTTAATAAGATATATATATTCTGTTAGCAAACTATGATCTAATCAGACCATACATGTTTGATTATATTATAAGTACATATATATTGGATTTTTCACTTCCTATATATGATGGGTTTTAATTCCTTATGCTACATGTTTTTCTTCAGCATATATATTCAATTAGGGCATAGATGAAATACAAGAAAAAACAACATTTGAGAATCCTTTAGAATCCTTTTTCCTCAAGTTAGAAAAAGATGTCAAATGTGTTCATTAAACTTATGTTGCTAGCTCATTATGCTGAAAATGGGTCTCTCTCTCTCTCTCTCTCTCTCTCTCTCTCTCTCTCTCTCTCTCATATTTATCATTTTCTCTCTCAAAATTGAAAAACAAGATGCCTATAAAAAATGTATAAACTAAAGGTTCTTTTGCAAAAGAATATTCAGTTATTGGAATTTAAAAGATTCTAGCTCTTTACATAAATCCCTAGCCTTTTAATTAGAAACAACTGCTACTGTATATATACATATACCCCAATTAATCCAGATAAACTACTATACACATATATTCAGATAAAACTAAACAACCCAAAGTCTGAAACATTTTATATATGACATTAATCCTAGTTTTAAAAGAAATTCAATCTTTTTGCTCAATTCCTTCTTTCAAGCAGCAATGGAAATAGTATCACCTGATGATCAGTATTCAGCACTAATGTTGTACATTTCTGATTACTAAAATGGATTGTTCACGAATGTAGCTAGCTAATAATTTGTGAATTAACCAGCTTATTTATATATGATGATATATAGTTTCTATGTATGTGTTTATATAGGAGTTATTATCGTTGTACGGTGGACAATTGCCGCGTGAAGAAGAGAGTGGAACGATTAGCTGAGGACCCACGAATGGTGATCACTACGTATGAAGGGAGACATGCACATTCTCCATCTCATGATCAGGAAAACTCCCAAGCTGATCTCCAAACTAACAATTTCTTCTGGTAGTTAGAATAGCTAGCTAGCTAGCTAGCTAGCTAGTACCATATATTGATCATTGCTTATATCAATATGTCAATATTGTGGGGTTATTAATTCATGCATTATGTATAAGCTTTCTAATTCACCGGCCGGCGTCATTATAGATCTGAGAATAACAAGAGACGATATGCCGAAAGCCCTTGTTTGTGTATCCTCCAGTGTTGATGAATATGTAAATAAGATCGAGGAGCTAGAAAGATTAAACTGTTGATCATTTACATTCCTTAATTTTGTTTTTTTTTTTTTGTCTTTTTTTTTGATATATATATATATATATATAGCTAGGCCTTGATGATGATTTTGCATTATTAGTAGTATTATGCAGTGTGTTTTTTCCAAAGGCCCCTCAAGTGGTTTGATTGACTTGAACTCCTGTACTTGGAATCTTATCACCTACTAAGTACTTAATAGAAGTGATGATTGATCTTAATTAATGAATATTTTCATCAAACAGTCAAAGATGATGAAAACCCTTTGAATCAATGGTTGAGGAGTGAGGACCATTAATTTGATTGAATGTATATTGTTCAGTGTCATGGCTTCCAATTAACAAGTTAGGCCTTTCCTTTCTCAGGATTAGCTTGAGTACAAACTTCAATATGAGAATGGCTTGAATGTTAATTTACAGCCAATTAAGTATAAAATTATTATGGCATGATAGAGTAATTAAACAAATTTTAATTTCCGATCTTGTTTGTGCTGCATTTTTTCCAGACGTTAAGGCGGAGTCTCTAGAAAAAACACATTTGAGAAGGTTCCCCTAACTTTTTTGGCTGCCCCTTATCAATATCTATTCCTTATTTACCCTAATAATTCTGAAAGCACATATTAATTTGCTCTTCTTCTTCAACAATTGCCCCTCCTGCAACAATTTAGTGAAGCCCTTAAGTTTTAGAATTTTTTTTTTTACCCCTATTGTAAATCTATTATTAAAAGGGTAATGAAAAGCAAACAACTCCTCAAAATATTATAGTTATTTAATTAAGCAAAAACAAACATTAATAATGTCAATTAAGTTGCTATAATCATTCGATATTCACCCCACAAAATGATCAGTTCCCTAACCACCTAACCAGCACGCAGTAACAACCACATAAGAACAGTTTAAGTCTTTAAGATGCATGCACTTACTATTTTATCCAACAACTTTGAAGATGGAAAAATAGAACTGCATCATCCAGTAATGCAACATGTACAAAAAGTTTAACAAAAAGTTTGATAAACAAGTGACGTGGGAAGATCTTAGACGATGTCGTAAAAATACATGGAGTGACACTTTTATATCATGCCACCTCAACTATTTGTCAAATTTTTTTGTTAAACTTAAGCATTTCTCCTACATCAACACATAATTGAGACTGCATGTAGCTACCCATTAATCTGCAACTATAGCTAGATCAAGAGATGCAGAAAGGAAGGAGAACAGGAATAATGAGATGAGTGTTATTGCCGGAAACCGAGATAAAAGCACCTGATGGAACTTTGTTTGAACCGATTAGATTTGATGGCTGAAAAACATAACAATATGATAAAATCCAACATTAACTAATAGTCTGTTTGGACAAGGGATTTTAGGGAGGGATTTTGTGGGGACCAGAAATATTTTTCCTCAAAATTCCTAGTCCCCACAAAATCCCTCTCTCAAATCCCTTGTCCAAACAGACTATAAGTATATATGAAATTGATTGTGGGTGTATATGATCTCTTGGGCGATTACAAGCCAATTTTAAAATGTGAGTTTTATCGAACCCGTTCATAATATTTAGTATCAAAGTCATACCACCATGTCATGGAGGCTAGATTAAAAATGCATTGCATTACCATCCCTACCGTTAGAAGCCACTTGGAACACTCTTCAGGATTGACGTTTGCTACGACTCCCAAGTCCAAAGGGGTCAGCCTGGCCCAATGGGCTTCTCCAAGCAGGTATTGGCTGTACTTATCAGCACCTGGTCACCATTTCTCAAGAATGGGCTTAAAACCATTTACTTTCTATCGCTTGATCATGGCCCACTTGATTTCATTTAAGATCCAATGGTGATAATTTTCACTGAAAAAAAAAAAGAAAAAAAGTTAAAGATGGGGGTAATATTTTCTAAAATAAAAAAGGATTTGAGAGGGGAAAAAAGTGTTAGTTCAATTGGCCTTGGATATTGGAGAAATATTGGGCCTAAGGAGCACCAACTCGTTAACCTTCCACTGTCAGGAGAAGGAGCTATTAGAAAGAGTTTCTCGTCCTCTTGATCAATGTGGAATTAAAAATTAAAACCTCTCCTCATCTTTAATTGGTTCAATATTTAAATGAGGTTTTTTTTTTGTTAAAGGTATAAACAATGTTTAAAAACGGTCCGTTATAACGGTAACGGCCCTAGGACGTTATGTTATATAACTATAATGCCGTTGAATGACAATAGTTGTTTTTTTTACCATTATAAAGGTTATAACGTCCGTTATTCTATTAAAAAGAGAAAAAAAATCTAAAAAATTATTTTGGCCTCTCTAATTAACCTTTATCTAAAAATTTAAAAATTATTATTTTATGTTATAATGACCTTTATTTTTTCTTATTATGATGTTATAATGGTTTTCAAACATTCGGTATACAAAAATTTAATTAAAAATTATTTATTATTATAATGTTGCTCGAACATGAGTCAAGTACTATGTGTCCGTAGTGTCACACACTTTGAATTTTATTCTTTTTCGTACAATTTGATTACACCTCATTTTGAGACCACATTGAGATGATCTAGGCACTAATTTTAGTGCAGATGAGCTCTCGACCATTGAGATAAAATCAGCCCATAATCATTTTCATATGGGCCCTATTGAGATTTAAAAGTGATGTTGACACTATCCATCTTATTTTTAAAAATGCATAAAGATGATTTATGGGTTAATTTTTGTGAGGACCATCAATAATACTCCTTTCCACTCTTATCTTTAGCAAACAAACTGGAATGATTTCTAGGGATCTCGGATTTTGGATGAAGACTTAAGACAAGTTTTACCTTTCAAAAACGGTAAAGAAATAAATTCACCATGACGAACACACCTTAATTAGTAGGGGTCCCTTGTTTAAAACGCCCTTTAAGACTTTGCCTTTGCATGAATATATTACTATCTAAGACCTATTTTAATTCAAACGTTCTAATCCTTATCTAAGTAGTTTTTAATTTATTACCCACTAGCTTGGACACATTGGATACACGTACTTAAATTATTAAAATTTATATAAATAGAAAATTCAATTATAAAATTTAAATAGTACCTCTAATTTAAAAATATCAACTAGAAATGTGTGATGTAGGCTATTTTTATTATTATTTATTTATTTCTAAGAACAACAAAAAAAATTGCAATTTGCAGGTAAAATATAAAGGGTTAGATGATTATAAAAAAAAAATGTGAAAAAGGATAAAATATAGGAATAAAGTCATCAGGTGTTATGTAGTCAAAATTCCTCAACCCCACTCATAGCCTAATTGTTCTTACGTTTATTACGTATAGCCAAGATTGTTATTTTGTGCACCCAGTCTACATGTCATAAAGTCATAAGGTGTTATGCAGTGTGCACCACATTGAAGTCCTACATTTTGTGATGCTAAAATATGCCAAACCTCTGAGGGGTTATTAGGCACCTGTTGCTGGTTCTAAAATATGCCAAATCTTTAAGGATTGATCTGATGAGGTTAAAATGAACTGATAATTTTCTTAAAAAAATTACTTTTATAGTTTGTTTAGATGAAAGATTTTAAGTAGGAGTTTTGTAGGGACCAGAGATTTAGTAGAAAACTAGTTAGAAATCATGTTATAAATCTAACAAGTTTTCTACCAAATCACTACTTAAAATCCTTCATCCAAACAAACTATTAGATCATTTGGATGTGAGCTCCACAAAATGTGGGGCTTCCATGGGTTGCAACAAGGTGGGGTTAATAACCCCTCTCAAAAAAAAAAATGGTGATGATGTTGTACATTGGTTTGACCAGGTTGGCTCTCCAAACGTGCTAAAGATTCAACAATTCTAATTCTAGACTTATGGTTAGCAAAGTCAATTACTACCTGGCCTCCAACTAATCCAATTGCTATATAAAATATTTCCTTATAAATTTATCATCTTCAAACTAATAATTAGCAAATTTTCCTAACCCTAACCAAAGAAAACGTACAGTAATAGAGTAGTGAATTATGTTCCTACAACTCTTATTCCAACTCTCCTGTCTAACCTTGGCATCATCTGCTACATTTTTCCAAACGAAGCCTGGTTGCCAAGCCAAATGCGGGAATGTTAGCATTCCCTACCCATTTGGTATAACTGGCCCGGAAGGATGCTCCATTGATGCAGCTGTTGGGTACGGCTACAGCATCAGATGCAATACTACTCAAGACCCTCCTAAGCCCTTCATAGGCACCGGCAACCTTGAAGTTCTGAGTATATCAGAGACCGAAATTCGAGTAAAAAATCGCGTAGCTACCGTATGTTACAATGAGTCCGGTGGAATGGTGGAGCTAGATAAATCGATGTCGATCCAGCAGAATACTGGGCTTGACTTGATTAAGAGCTCATTTACAATATCATATACCAAAAACAGGTATTTTACTATTGGGTGCGACACGGTAGGATATTTCCGAGGCACTGTGGTTGACAATTACACAACCCAGTGTGAGTCATTATGTACTAGTAGAGAAAATGTGATAGAAGGATCTTGTACTGGCAGTGGTTGTTGCCAGTTCGAGATCCCTAAACGGCTAAGGAAGTTTGTAACACTTGTGGCCAGCTACGAAAACCATACCGGCGTCTGGTCTTTCGATCCTTGCGGCTATGTCTTCTTGGGTGAGCAAGATAGGTATACATTCAGTGCATCAGATTTTCAACTCGAACCCAACAATTTCATCAGCAAAATAGGCAAAGATGTACCTGTGGTGCTTGATTGGGCCATAGGGAACAAGACTTGTGAAGAAGCACAAAAAGACTCGACCGTACCTTTTGCCTTCCAAGACAACAGTTATTGTATTAATCCTGACAACAACCCAGGTTATCGTTGCGCTTGCTTTGAAGGTTACGAGGGGAACCCTTATCTCAGTCCTGGATGCCAAGGTATGTGTATGGATGGTTTTATTTGAGTAAGCATGGAGTATAAGTGGAGAACACCAGGATCTTATATACTAAATTGCATGGTTTTCATTTCAATTATGCATAACAACCTAATAATTTATTTTCGATCTTTCTAGATTTGTAAAGCTAATTATATGTTCTTTATATGCATACGCTTGTGATATTGGAGAGCGGCTTAACAGATGTGAACGAGTGTGAGAATCAAAACAACAACCCCTGTGAAGGGATTTGCACAAATACCAAGGGGAGCTACAATTGTTCTTGTCCAGCAGGCAGTTATGGAGATGGGAGGAAAGATGGACGTGGTTGCATTGTCAATAAACATGAATTTCCAATTATGAGGGTCACTCTTGGTACTACATTTTCCCTTAGCTATATATAAATGCTATTTTTCCTAATTTGTTTATGGAAAAATGCTATTTTTACCAAAAATTTATCCCAAAAAAATTCCCACATGATGTTATATTTAAATTCGAGACATCACATTGAATACTTTGTTTCAATAAAATCCCATTTTTAATTGTCACATCACTTGGAAGTGCCTTTAAGAATGACTTTTTGAAGAGCTTAGCATTAGTACTCATGAAGACCTTTTCTTGCCAGCTTAGCTAATTAACTATAACTAATTAACAGTTATCTTGCCAACTGAGCTAATTACAACTTACTCCAATATCATGGTTCAAAACCAGCTACACCTTAACATCTAATAGTTAACCACTTACTGACTAGTTGTCTTATCAATCGAAAGAAACAAATAGAGAACTTGGATTTAACTTCCTCTATACTATATCTTTCTCAAAAAAAATCCTCTACACTATATATTTCAATCACTTTTATGTAACTGAACTAATGTCATTGCAGGAATTGGCTTAGGGCTCCTTTTTCTAATTGTTGGCAGTTCTTGGTTATACTTGAGTATAAGGAAAAGAAATCAGATTAAACTGAAAGAGAAATTTTTTGAGCAGAATGGTGGTTTACTGCTAAAACAACAAATATCCTCATATGAAGCTAGTGGTGTAGAGTCAACAAAGATCTTTACTGCAAAAGAGCTAGAATTGGCAACCAACAATTATGATGAAAGTCGGATCGTTGGACGTGGAGGCTATGGAACAGTTTACAAGGGAACTTTACCTCCTGATAATCGTGTTGTCGCCATTAAAAAGTCTAAAATAGTTGACCAAAGTCAGATTGAGCAATTCATAAATGAAGTTGCTATTCTAACTCAGATTAATCATCGAAATGTGGTGAAGCTCTTGGGATGTTGTTTAGAGACTGAAGTACCCTTGCTTGTGTATGAATATGTTTCTAATGGAACCCTTTTCCAACATATTCAGAACAAAGGTGAGATGTCCTCATCTATTTCTTGGGAAAGCCACTTGAGGATTGCTGCCGAAACTGCAGGTGCAATAGCATATTTGCACTCTGCAGCTTCTACACCCATCATTCATAGAGATATTAAGTCTACCAACATATTATTAGATGAAAATTATACCGCAAAAGTATCAGATTTTGGAGCATCAAGGTTGGTTCCTTTGGATCAAACTCATATAAACACACTAGTTCAAGGGACCTTAGGATATTTGGATCCAGAATACTACAACACCAGTCAACTAACAGAGAAGAGTGATGTCTATAGTTTTGGTGTAGTTCTTGTTGAACTCTTAACAGGAGAAAAACCCATTTCTTTTTAGAGATCCGAAGAACAAAGAAATCTTGCAATGTATTTCATTTCCTCTATGGAAAAAAATAATCTATCCCAACTTTTTGAGGCTCGAGTACTGAATGAAGGGAAGCCGGAGAAAGTCCTTGTAGTTGCTGAGCTTGCAAAGAGATGCATTAACTTGAGGAGTGAAGAAAGACCTACAACGAAAGAAGTGGCAACAAAGCTAGAATGTTTGAGAGGGTCAGAGACGACAACTGCATTGGCTGATGATCAACAAAACAATGGAGAGAGATTGAACTTACCATCTGAACCATCGGACCTCTATAGTGTACCATTGAGTTCTTACACCATTTATGATTCTTGACAATTTAGTTCAGAAACCGAAATGATAGTTTCTGTGAAAATGCCACGATGATTATGTAATTATTTTCTTTAATTTTTTGCTTGTTGATGCTTTGGTTGGAAAAAATTAATTATATATATAGGGAGCGGTTCCGATGCCATCACTATATTGCGATCACTGTTACCATTGCCTGTGGGGCCAACATACATATGAATCAATGGCCGATTTTTTGTAAAGGTGTTCTCCTTACTATGTCCATCATTCTCACCAAAACTTAGCTAATTTTAAAACTTGTAAGCCTATCATCCATTGATGCAATTTAATAGTAAAAATAAATGATTTAATCACCATTAATTTCTAAAAAATTGGGTTATTAGATTGCTAGTTTTAGAATGAGCTCATTTTTTGTGAGGATGTTCTCATCACCATATAGATCATCATCACAAAACATCAGCCTTGATTCATTTATATTGTGGGCCCCACAAGCTATGGAAATCCAAAAATGTCACAGTAATGGCAATATATTGATGGCACCAGAACCTCTCCCATATATATTGATTATGTGCCCCCATTCATTGTTTGTAGGAATCAGAAATTTTTTTTTTTGAGGGGAAGGGCTAAAACTTTATTGATATCATTGAAAAAGTTACAACTTATATCAATGCATACATCAGTCAATTACATACATATGATATCCTCCCAGTTCAAGATCAGGTCTTGAAAAATACAATCCTTAAAGATTTCCTCAGTTGATACCCATAAATATAACAACGACTTGGTGTGGACAACTATATTAGCACTTGAATTTTCTGTATCCTTAAAGGTTTTTCTATTTCTTTCTAAAAGATTTTTCAACCTCTCTTCGACCCCTGTTTCTTCTAAAACCAAAATATTTGTTTTGCGATTGATTCTGGAACCACCCATTGAATTTTAAAAGATCCAATAAAGTGCTGCCAAATTTTTCTTGCATTATTGCGGTGTAACAGTAGGTGAGAAACCGTCTCCTCTGCCTCCTTGCATAAACAACATCTATTAATCAGATACATTCCTCTTCTTTGTAAGTTATTAATTATCGAAATTGCGTTCTGCATAGCTAACCAAACCATAACTGAAACTTTCGATGGAATATCCTTAAACCATATCAGCTTAATTGGGAACCGAGATCTTTCTTCCTTGCATATGAATTCATAGCATTATTTGGTACTATATTCATTGTTCCCACAAAAAGACACTGAAGTTCCATCCTCCGACTGATGCCCTTTTAAATTTGGTGGGTTTCCTAGCATTTGTAAAATCTCTGTTAGCCAAACTTATTCTTCCGCTCTAAGGTCCCACCTTAGTTGGAGTTGCCGTCGACTTTCCCCTCCTTCTCTAATAACCATTCCCAAAATGGAAGCCGATTTCTTAGCCAACAGTTTATCCAGATTTGGGAATTTTAGCCGTAGTGAAAGCCCACCACACCATCTATCATCCCAAAAAGATACCATATTGCCTTTCTTGACTTTAAATGATGAATTATGAATCACCACATCTCTATCTCGAGCCATCCCTTTCCAAACTCCTTTTCCAATGACACCAAAAGATGAGAGGCATTTTTTTTGGTAGGCAAAAGATGAGAGGCATTGAGACTTGTGAATTCCTCCCATATTTTGCAATGATAATCCTTCGCCATAGTGCTTCTTTTTCCTTCCCAAATCTCTAACTCCATTTTGAGAGGAGTGCTATGTAAGATTATGGCCCATAGTACAACATATATTTCCCTAATCAGTCTGAAAAATTGCCATTATGTATTAATTAGAAATATTGTGGTCCCACATATGTGAATAGAAGGGACTAAGTGTTTAAGGAATTAAGGTTTCTTGGTTGGGTGGTAATCCTAATATATTTGGTAAGTGTAGATTCTCTAAAACTCTAGTTTCCTTGATGGGTTAGGAAAATCTAGGGTTACAGTTTATAAATAGAGAGGAGGTCAACTCTTAGCCTTATGCAATCTGAGCCCCATCATCTGCTAAAGGCATAAGGGTTGTAGGTTCCTCTTTGGTGAAAGCCTTCATTGGACTTCTGCGATTAACTCAGGTACGACGATCAACTCTACTATTTATATATTCAGTAAATCAGCATGCCTAGATCTATGTTTAAAGTTCTTACATGCTATATTAGATTTCTTGAGATCTCTAATTCCCAGACCTCCCAATTGTTTTGGTCTATATACTTTTTTCCATACAACCCAACTGATCTTCTTTTTAGGTCCCGTCTTACCCCATGGAAGCCTCCTCATCAATCGATTCATCTTTTTCTCTATAGCCACAGGGAGGGGGAATAGGGATAGGAAATAGATTGGAAGACTCGCCAAGCAACTCTTAATTAGAGTAATCCTTCTTCCTTTTGATAAACATTTTCTTTTCCACATTACTAAGCGATTCTCCATCCTGTGCAACACCGAGTCCAATACGAATATTGCTCTGAGTCTGGATCCTAGTGGGAGACCCGGGTATTGTATTGGCAGATGATCTTGCTTACATCCGAGAATCTCAACAAGATTCTCCAGTGTATCTACTTCCCCTACAACCACAATAGAGCTCTTCTCAAAATTTACCTTAGGACGTGATGCAGCTTCGAAAATATACAACAAATTTTTAAGATTGATGACTTCCTCTTCATTGGCATCCAGGAATATGAAAATATCGTCGATAACCAAAACCGAGTGTTGGACCGATGTAAAGCACCATTTGAACCAATTCTGCCACTTAACCCCAAACCCACAATTCCTTAAGATAAAATCTATCGTCGACCAACTTATATGGTCGTATGCCTTCTCCATATCTATCTTGCATAGGATCCCGGGTGTTTGGATTTGAGTTGCGAATTAATACATTCGTTGGCAATCAGTACCCCATCCAATATTTTTCTTCCTTTTACAAAAGCACCCTGAAATTGAGAGATCAACTTTGGGAGGACTTTCTTGAATCTTTCTGCCAATATTTTGGAGAATATGTTATAGAAACCTCCCACAAGACTTATCGGTCTAAAATTCTTTGGAGATACAGATTCTTCCTTCTTCGGAATAAGGATCACCGTTTATTTTAAAATCGTAGTATAATTATACCATGGCTAGAAAAACGATCACCGTTTTATTGTAACATGTGATCTTAAAAAAAATTCCAATAACAAATCACAGTTTATATTGAAACTGTGGTCTTTTAAGGTTTTTCAGGTGTGGTTAAAAGCACTTTTTGTTGTAGTGAAATATAAATATTAAAAGTTCTTTTTAGATGATTATCAGTTTTTTAGGTTGTATGGATCTGCATAAAGCTACATACCTAACCCCGAATTTGACAAGCTAACGATGATAATATTACACCACTGCATGTCCAAAACGATGATGAAATTCAACCACCGCTTTTCAAAAAAGATGATGAAATAAATACCACAAGTGACAATCAATTTTTTTTAAATTGTCGGTTTATATATCGAATTTATACTATTATAATGTGGTTTTCTACCGGTTCAAAATTATCGTATTTTTAGCAGACTTCTTACAGTATAATAAAAAGGAGTAGGATGGTTTTACTTTATTTTCAAACTTTAAACCCTGGGACCTAGTCTAGAAAAATTACTAAGAGTTATGAGAAAATCTTACAACTGTTCTACCGACAACACGACTCCCTCATGCAAACTCGATCGGTCTTTCTCTACGATTTGAATCCATGAACCGCCTCTTAAGTAATGTTGTGCCTCTCCAACTCGAACTCCTTCAAGTCTCGCATTTGTATGCTTCATTCCTCAAGCTTTACTTGACCTTCATCAAGTTGCTGCCTCACCGGAACTCCACCAGTGATAGAGATGTGTTTGAAGGATGATATTACTCCAACACAAAATGGGTTCTCAAACTAGATGAGCATTCTAAGGTCTAACTAGAATGATAACCCAATGAGAAAGGCTCTAAAAACAACAAACATAAATGATGAACTTCTTCTCCTTAGATCTAGGAAACCCTAAAATATAGGAGATCATGATTTCCCAGCACTTTTCTCTCTCTAGAATATATTCTATTGAATGCACTAGCAAAGAGTGTTATAAAAGACAAATCTACTTTCTATTTATATGGAAGGCCAAAACCCTAGGACTTCAGTCCAATAAGGATCCATATGCACGTGGAACAGAAAAAGTACGTGATAGTTAAAGTAGAAAAACCTCGTACTGAAATTCTGCCTGAGGTATCGATACTGACATAAGAGGTATCGATACAGGCAGGGTGGTAGAGACCACTCAAGGTCTAATAATGGCCATTTATATCCTGGTTGTTGGATCAATCTAAAGAATTATCCAATCACTTAGATATCAGAGTAATTCTGTTACCGTTGGATGCATTAGGGGCATTTTGGGTAGTATAAAATGAGGCTACTCCAGAACGGAAAAAAAATTAGAGTTTTGTAAGGATAGAACAAATCTAAGAGATAGATAATAGTGAGAAACGAGTCTATATTGTCTTAAGATTATTTTTCCCACTGTATCAAAATCTCTAACTTGAATGAAGAAGAAATCTGCAAAACCTTAAACGTTAAAAGAAAATAATAAAAAGACAGAGAAGATCGAGGCTTGAAATGCGATGGGAACAAAGCTTCAACTTAGTATGACTTATAATCCTTAAACTGACGGCCAATCGAAAAGGACGATACAAATCTTGGAAGATATGCTTCGAGCATGTGCGATGGACTTTCAAGGGAGTTGGAGCGATCAGTTGCCTTTTATCCAATTCGCATACAATAATAGCTACCAGGCAAGTATAGGATGGCACCCTACAAAGCTTATATTGAAGACCATGTCGAACACCCTTGTGTTGGACAGAGGTGAGCAAGAAAAGTGTATTGGGATCCGACATTATCCAAAAAACCGCAGAGAAAATACAACTCATTGAGGAGCGAATCCAGACAACACAAAGTAGACAGAAGAGCTACGCGGATAATAGGAAGAGACCACTCGAGTTTAACGTTAGAAACCATGTATTCTTAAAAGTGAGTCCTAGGCCCGGAATCAAGCGATTCAGGAAGAAAAGGAAGTTATCATCTCCATATATCGGACCGTTTGAAATTCTCGAACGAGTTGGGGAGTTGGCATATCGATTGGCATTACTGCCACAACTCGTAGGGGTACATAAAGTCTTTCATGTGTCCATGCTCCGACAGTATCACGCTGACACATCACATGTCATCGACTGGCAGGATGTAGAACTCAGTGAGGATATTACGTATGAGGTTAAACCACTTTGTATCTTGGATACAAAGGTGTAGGAACTCCATAACAAGTCAATTAGGTATGTGAAGGTATAATGGAAGCATCACAGTCCAGAGGAAGCAACCTAGGAGTTAGAAACAGCCATCCTGGAGAAGTATCCAGAATTATCTTCAGGTATGTCATCCACACCTACTTTATTCTTACATTCTACTTACACTTATCTTTTGAGATCATCATACATCTAAAGAAATATCCGTGCCAACGGTTAATTTTTGATCTACACGAAGAACTAAATAAATGCATATATCTAAACCAATTTATTACCATACCACTATAATACAACAACTTCTTCAAAATAAATCCAATGCAAACAACGAGTGCGAAAGCACATGCAGAACCCTCGTTTATACTAGAATAGAAATAATGATGATCTAAAGTCTAAAGTCTAAACGGCTAAACTTATTTGTTGTAAATTGTAATGAGGCATTATATATAGCCCCCTTTATGGGTCATTTTATAGGCACCCCCAAAATCTTATTGGCAGGCCCCGGTTGTAGGCATTCCCTACCCTAAATTTGCATTTGTTATGTTATGGGGCCTGCCAATAATATTTTAGGGGTGCCTTTAAAATTCCCCCCTTTTATATAGCCCAATAAAGACCTCTCCATCCTAGCCATTGGTTTTCAATTTTTCAAGGGTTATGTATATTAATTCCCATTTTTGTTAGGGAGATCGTCCAATACATCCATTATGAATTTAATTCAGTCTGTTTAGTCCACCAAATTTTATATAAGTCTATTTAGTTTAAAAATAAAATTTAGATAGATCTACCCTTTAACTAATTTATTTTTTAGATTTGTCCTTCCACCTGTCCAAAAATACTTTCTTCATCAAGAAGAAAAAAACACAAATTTGTTTTTTGTCTGATAGAAAGAAACACAAATTATAAGATGGATTCTGAAAGTCATGATCATCATATTTAACAACTTCACATTTTTTTTCTTCCATTTGTACCTCCAGGCCATATGATCCCCATGATCGACATCGCTAGGCTCTTCGCTACTCGTCATGGCGTAAAAGTTTCTATCATCACCAAAACTCTCAATGCTCTCCTCTTCAAAACCTCCATCGATCGAGACATTAACATCGGTCGTCAAATCCAACTTCACATACTCAAATTTCCATCAGCTCAAGTTGGCCTCCCTAAAGGTATAGATAACTTCAACTCAGTCACTTCACCAGAGATGGCTAGCAAACTCATCACTGCCTCTGTCTCCACCATCACCACCGAAAGAGAGAGATCAGCATAGAAAAGAGGAGAAATATAGGAGATAGAGGGAAGATAATAAGAGAGAAAGGAAAGATCTGATTAGAAAAAAAAGAGAAAGGAAAAAAAGAAAAGAAGAAAAAGAGAGGATATAGAGAGAAGAGAGGGACGTGAGAGAGAGAGAGAGAGAAAAGAAAGGAAAGAAAAAGAAGAGGAAAAAGAAGAGGAAAAAGAAGAGAATAGAAGAGAGAAGAAGAAAAAAATTCAAAATAGATCTATGCAAAAATGTTTCACATAATGATTTAGCATATACAAAAATATTTTTGTAGATTTATGCAAAAATGTTTATGCATAAATTTTACGAATTTGTTTTTTCAAAAACTATTCTTGACTAGTTTAGTTTTGAAGATCTCAAAAAATATTTTCCAAATATATGAATTTCGTCAAAATCTAAATTTAATTTAAGAGATATAACATTTTGAAGTTTAAAAATAAAAAAGATAAATAACTTTCTCTCTCATACAACTGTACAAGTTAGAAAAAGACAAAAACGTAATTGAGAAATATAACAAAGGTAAAACAAGAACATTAAAAAGGAAGGAATAGACTAAATAGATTTAGAAAAGTTTAAAAAGGACTAATCTGATTCAAAAGGCTTTAAAAAATGGTATTTGAACCTTATTGGAAATCTTGTGTACTAAATGGATTAAAAAAATTATATATTGAATGTTTTGACCATTATCTTTTTTTGTTATTGTAGTAAGCTCAAATAGAATTTTTTTTTTTTTGGTTTCATCTTTTACCTTTCATGATCTTTTTACTCTTTTTATTTTTTTCCTTGATTCATTAAAACTTTTATAGTTCATATTATTTCTTTAATCAGAATAGTGTAAGCCCATTACGCATGTCAGGTGGCTGGCTAGTATTTATTATTAAGCGAGGACTTTGGCCACTTAATACAACTAGCCCCCGTATCCCGTGCAAGGCACGGGGGCTTCTTTTAAAAAAAATTGAATTTTTTTCTTAGATAATTAGAAAATTTAGTTGTTTTAGAATTTAAATTTATGTTTATAATGTAGGTTTTTTTAACCTATACCTGAGAGGGAGAGTTTTGTTAACCCAATAATAGATAATAGATTGTGCTATATATTTATAATGTAGGTTTTTTTAACCTACACCTAAGAGAGAGGGTTTTATTAACCCAAAGCTTCTCTTAAAATATATTAGAATAGATGAGGAAATTCCCACTAAACCGCACCTTTAGACAAAAAAGTGGAGAAATTTCTGGATACCTTTTTCTTTCTTTTTATTAGCTAGACTCATTCTCTTTATCACATTGGATAGAGACACCTACTTCGCTAGTCTTCGATATACTTGTAGGACGTTTGTCAATTTAGTTGCCGGAAAAAGCATCTTCTTCCGTTAAAAATACACTGAAACTGCAGTTTGTAGGAGTTATTTAGTATGAAACTAAATTTTTTTCCATTACAAAAATATGAGACGTTTTAGATAGATAAAAAAAATAAAAAAATTACAGAAACAAAGTAAGATAATCTGCGTGTTTATTCTTTTTCATTATCTTATAATTTAGTAATCATAATTTATTAAATGGCCTTTCTTTTTCTTTTCTTTTTAAAAAATTCAAGTTAGTGGGAATAAAAAAGTATGGAAGACTTTATTTGTTTTGAAAAAGTTAAGTTAGAGTGGGAACCGACGTGGACGACCACGTATCTCTTCCACGTCGGTGGGTAACTCAAGCGGGTGGAAAAATCAGGTGAGCGTAGAAGGCCTCAATACAATAACAAAAATGAAAATTAATATACACAAACCCTACAACATTTTTTTGCCTTTTTTTAAAACGGTGTGCATTTCCATTCTAATTTATTATGAGTTGACTTTATAATTTTTAATAGTTAATATACAACAGCGTCTTAAAAAGAGGCAAACAAAAATGAGTTTTGCTAGAATAACACCAAAATTTGACACCAAATATTACATCTGCTTTTTAAAAGTGGTATGAGGGGCTGAAATGGAATTAATGCTTTTTCATGATTGGTTTTCAATCAATAAAATAAGCAGATGTAATCTTAGATGTCAAAATCTGGTGTCCCTCTAGTAATGCCCAACAAAAATAGCAGTCATGGGTAGTGTAGGGTCATTTGAGAACTAGCTATCCATTTTCTGACCCCTTAGGCCATCCACAGTGGTCACAAGGTAAAAGCTAAATTTGGTATACCAAATTTGGCTTATATACAAGAGTTGAACATCGGTGGTTGGAAGGGTACTCTAAAAAAAATTAATAAAAAATTAAATTAAGGACACAAGTGGCATTTTGAAAAAAGATTTTAAAAAATATAAATACCGAACATGTCCTTTTTTCAGTTCTTTATTATTTTTTTTTTAGAAAATAAATTGATTTGTCTGATATCAGACGCCCACCCCCTGGGTCGTCTGGTATCAGACGCTCCCCCTCCCACCTGCCCAACATCAGACGCCTCGCCCTCCACCCGTCTAGCCAAAAATCTGGAGATACCAAATGCAGGTCGCCAAATTTGGCCTGCGAATCAGACTTGTAGGGTCCGTTTCCAAATTTACATTACTCTACTGTGCTACTCAATTTGCAGATTTGGCCATTTTTTTACACCACTGTGGATGCCCTTATTATAGAGGAGTAGAAGATAGAGGCTATGTTAGAGAAGCAATAATAATGCAAACTTATTGACCTTTGAGACGTGGCCTATCTCGAATATGTGTGTGAGAAGGAATTCAAAATTTATAAGTTTATTTAGCTAAGGTTTAGATAAGGTTTTTGTGGGCATGCAATAATTAATATGATCCAAAGGTGATATTCCCATCACAATGATCGACCATCCTAATCAATGTTATCAAAACTGGACCGGTCGGTGGTCCGACCAGAATTTTGTGTTTTTCGATTCGGTCTAGGTCAAACCGATTTGAATTTGAGAACCGGCGATCTGATTAGAACCAATGGTCGAACCACCGAACTGGGTCAATTGGTTATTTCATAAACCCGATTTTGCAAGTTTTTTTTTAAAAAAAAAAGTAAAAAATATACCAAAACAAAGAGATTGGCTTTAGTCTTTTAGATAATGAAGGGATTCCTACTCAGTTTTAGAAATTGAAGACAATTATATTGATCTAATGACTATTTATCTATATATTTTTTATTTTTACCCTATAAGATTTCTTATATATTTTTTTTTAAATTATTTATTTGTAAAATTATTTAATAAATAAAATCGGTTCAACCGAATCGAACCTAGGTCCAACCAGTTTTGAAAAATTTCGATTTGATGACCAGTCCAGATTCCATAACATTGATCCTAATACAAAATCATTCCTTTTTAAAACTTCTAATTCTATCAATTTTTAGTTTTAAATTAACGATATTTATAGATAGTCCATAAATTATCTAATTTTTTATAGGACATTTCGATGTATTTCTAAGTTTTTGCCATGCAATTCAAGGGGCTGAAAAAAAATGTTAATTAATTAATTTGTTGGGCATCCAACTCAAAATTAATTGGCAATGAGTGGTAAGACCATGAGATTATTCTCATCACGCCCCCTCACGTGTGGGATTCTTTTGCGCCTAATACGTGGAATTCTTTTTGGGTGACGAGGAGCACGTGTGGCTGTTGGGCCTATCACGTGTGGTGTGGGCATCCAATTCAAAACCAGTTGACAATGAGTGGAGTGGCCCAAGATCTTTATTTACTCAGTTTGTAAGGCTCTCATATCCCATGTGAGATTATTCTCCTTAATTAAATGGTTGCCACATTAGTATCTCCTCAAGAAATTTTCGTGTTATTCTTTAAGATAATGTGATTTTTCATAAGAATGATCAAAATTATGCGGTTTTAGTATCTATAGTTAGTTGGAACTTAAAAATCCATACACTAGCATGAATTTCCTTAGAGCATCTACGTACAATGTAAATATCTTTTGCTATATAACAATCAATCAAAGTCCTTAAATCAGAAATTTTAATTCCAATTGATTACATATACATCTCAACCTAAAAGTTGACCTGAAATTAGGGCCTTCGACCCAATTTTTCTGTTTATATATTGCTTGGCCAGGTTGGCTCTCTAAGTCAATGTGAAAGAAAAGATCAATTCTAGACTTCTGGTTAACCTAGTCAAGCCCTAGCTTGAGGCCTCCTCCGATAGACATTAATTGCTACATATTAATTTCCTTAATTCATCTCTCCAAATAAGTTGGTAACCCTAACCAAAGCAAACTATTCGAAGCAGAATTTTGCAACTATATTATGTTTCTACAACTTCTCCTATTCCTCAGCTGCCTAACGTTAGCATCATCATCGGCTGCATTCGTCCAGACGAAACCTGGCTGCCAAGCCGAATGCGGGAACGTTAGCATTCCCTACCCATTTGGTATAGATGGCGCGGAAGAATGCTCCATTGATGCAGCTGTTGAGTACGGCTACAACATTAGATGCAATACTTCTTATGACCCTCCCAAGCTATTCATAGGCAACGGCCACCTTGAAGTCCTAAGTATATCAGATACCGAAATTCGTATAAAAAATTTGGTAGCTACAGAATGTTACAATAAGTCGGGTGGGTTGGTGCCGCTGCATAAATCTGCTGTGTGGATTAACTTGACCGGGACTCCATTTACATTTTCTTATACCAAAAACAGGTTCTTTGCATTCGGTTGTTCCACGCGCGCTATGATAATCCAAGGGTATAATTCAGTTAAAAATTACACAAGCCAGTGTCAATCAGTTTGTGATAGTAGAGAAAATGTGTTAGAAGGATCTTGCACTGGCAGTGGGTGTTGCCAGACCACCATCCAGAAGGGGATAAAGAAGTTTATAGCAATGGTGGGAAGCTACGACGAACATACGAGCATCTGGTCTTTTGATCCTTGCAGCTATGCCTTCTTGGGTGAGCAAAATCAGTATGTGTTTACTGTGTCGGATCTTCAACTCGACCCTGCCGATTTCAGTAGTAAAATAGGCAAAGATGTACCTGTGGTGCTTGATTGGGCCATAGGGAATAAGACTTGCGAAGAAGCACAAAAAGACTCGACTGTACCTTTTGCTTGCCAAGATAACAGTTATTGTATCAATTCCGACAACAATCCGGGCTATCGTTGCACTTGCTATGAAGGTTACGAGGGGAACCCTTATCTCAGTCCTGGATGTCAAGGTATGTTAACAACTATTCTGACTTCTGATAATGAAATAATAATGATAATTTGCATCAGACCTTGGATCAGACCTTCATGGTTCAACACTAATGACTACTACCAAAACATGCCAACTACATCATACATATATAATTTGCAAATTATGTTAACAGTTTGTGTTTAAAATTACTTGCAATTTTGAAGTTGCAATATTCTGACTTTTGAAAATAACTGCAAAGCTTTTTGTAGGTAACCGCGTTAGAAAATATTTACAAATTTGACGTTTTGTTCAAAATTTGCTTATTATGTACACCTCTGAATATTCGCAAATGTAAAAATTCACGATTCTTAATTATAGGCGCTAATTAAAATTCTATAAATTAGAAAAAAAATAAATACAAAATTTTAGATTATTTATTTTGTAAACCCATTGTAAATTCCACCAAATATTTGCTATTAGATGACATTATCAATCATCTACAAATACACGATGAACCGTAAATTTTTACATTTTCAAATATTAACCGTGTACCAAGCAAGGTGTATGGATCATGTAATCAAAATTTACAGTTGCATTTTTCTAAGTTCTGCAAATCTAAAATTGCATAGTTTTTATATTGAAAAGCTTTGCATATAGACTGCGTTAAATGTTAAAAACCCTAATCCACGAGTACGAAAAAACAAACAAAAGTAGAATGAGAAATTAAGAGTAAAACACACAGACCAAACACAATATTTACTAGGAAAATCCAAAATCAGAAAAAATATAAACCGCACAAATCTACTAGATAATCTGAGTAATCTCGTAGTACAAACTCTCAACAGTACCAACTCTCATACATAAAACATACTACAGAAAAAAAAAAATACGAAGACTACTAATAGTTGCGGCATGGAATTCCCATGTAAAGCTTTTTGGCCCACCCATGTTACAAAACAAATGCGAGATACTTATGTAGCAAGGTGGGACCTACCACTTTTTCCCTCCCAAAAGTGTTATGAGGAGTTTTCAACTTATGTGGCAGTGAGACCCACCATGCCACATAAGCATCTGACATTTATTTTGTAATATGGTCTGGCCAAACAGCATTGTTGTGGAATTCCCCACCCCCTTTGCCATTTTGACAGCGTCCAGAACCTTCGACGCCCCGTGATGATCATCTCCCCCACTTCCCAACATTAAAAACTATTTGAAATTTACAGGTTGCAATATTCTAAGTGTTTGCAAATCTAAATTTGCATACTATATATATTGCTATTTAAACATGTCAAGGTGCAATACTCTTAGTTTTGTATATCTTAAATTGCTTTCTATGTGTACTTATTTTGTGACTGACTTTTCGGTTAGTTTTGCGTTAGAATCGTGAAATAAGAAGAAAAAAGCAGTAAAAATCTCAAAAGCTAGCGTAGAATAGTTTTGCAACCTTTTGATTGTCTTCACAGATCTGTTATGCAAATCTAATTTTGCTATTTATGTTGTTCAACTTAATTAATAAATTCTCAGTTTTATAACTTTATATGTACATACTAAATAAATTTAAAAATAAAAAATATATTGAAGATTCATCAAGAATACTTTTCAAGAATATGATTTTTGCGAAAAACTGATTTGTATTTAGAAGAAGTTATAGTATTTTTATTTTAAAGCAAAATTAAAAGTAGCAAACCTTCTCTTTGACACGTGTACACACCAAATTTATTTTAAAAAAGAAGGGGTATCTACTAGGATGCATGAGTACAAGGAACTATTGCCCGAAATATAATGACAAGGTGAAGATACCGTGAGGGTTAACGCTAAAACTACTATTAGTTAAAGGGCATTTCTGGCCAGTTAAATACGAGTGTGAAAATTCCTGTTTTGGACAGTAATGTTTTTTTTATGTTTTAGATTTTTTGCATCGCAAAAACCCTAGCTACCGTGTCCTTTATGCTAATATATATGTTGTTTATAAATGCTTATGATCGAAGGTGGTTTTACAGATGTGAATGAGTGTGAAGATCAAAACAACCCATGTGAAGGTATTTGTACAAATACCAAGGGGAGTTACAATTGTTCTTGTCCAGATGGCAGTTATGGTGATGGGAGGAAAGATGGACGTGGTTGCATTGTCAAAAAACATGCATTTCCCATAATTAAGGTCACAATAGGTACAAAATTAATATATTTCATATTCTAATTAATTACATAATACATTATGAGGCTTAGCCCCATAAAAAACCCGCCTTGTGGGGCCCACATGCAATGCATTTAGAGGTTGATTTTTTGAGATAATGATTTACATGGTGAGCAGAACATATTCACCTGAAAGCAGCTTGTTCTAAATAAATGTTCAAAAAAATTAAAAAATCTACCAATTTTTATGGAGCTAATTTGAGGAGGTTAAAAGTTTTAGAATTAGCTGATTTTTTAATATGAAGATATACATAGTGAGGAGAACAGATTCTCTAAAAATTAGTCCCTGGATGCATTGCATGTAGTCCTTATAAGGCCGGAGTTATATAAGAGGGCTATGTAACCGCCCTCATAAATAATAATTAGTATCTACATTGGTAATAGGTTTCAATTAACTTCCATATAATTAATGACTAATGTAAATGATGCAGGTGTTGGCTTAGCGATCTTTGCCATAATTGTTGGCAGTTCTTGGTTATACTTGTGCATGAGGAAAAGAAAGCTAACCAAACTCAAAGAGAAATTTTTTCAACAGAATGGTGGTGTACTACTAAAACAAAAGATATCTTCATATGAAAGGTGTGGTGTAGAGTCAACAAAGATCTTTACAGCAGAAGAGCTAAAATTAGCAACCAAAAATTATGATGAGAGTCGGATCATTGGGCTTGGAGGCCATGGAACAGTTTACAGGGGAACTTTATCATCCGATAATCGTATCGTTGCCATTAAAAAGTCTAACATTGTTGACCAGAGTCAGATTGAGCAATTTATAAATGAGGTTGCTATTCTAACTCAGATTAACCATCGAAATGTGGTGAAGTTATTGGGATGTTGTTTAGAGACCGAAGTTCCCTTGCTTGTTTATGAATATGTTTCTAATGGAACCCTCTTTCAACATATTCAGAACAAGGGAGGGATGTCCTCATCTATTTCTTGGGAAAGCCGCCTGAGGATTGCTACTGAAACTGCAAGTGCGATTGCATACTTACACTATGCAACTTCTGCACCTATCATTCATAGGGATATCAAGTCTACCAACATATTGTTAGATGAAAATTACACCGCAAAAGTATCGGATTTTGGAGCATCAAGGTTGGTTCCTTTGGATCAAACTCATATAAACACACTAGTTCAAGGGACGTTAGGATATGTAGATCCAGAATACTTCAATACCAGCCAACTAACAGAGAAGAGTGATGTTTATAGTTTTGGTGTAGTTCTTGTTGAACTCTTAACAGGAGAAAAGCCCATTTCTTCTGATAGGTGCCAAGAACAAAGAAATCTTGCTACATATTTCATTTCCTTAGTGGAAGAAAACAATCTGTTCAAACTTCTCGACACTCCAGTAATGAATGAGGGGAAGCCAGAGCAAATCCTTGCAGTTGCTGAACTTGCAAAGAGGTGCCTTAGTTTGAAGGGTGAAGAAAGACCTACAATGAAACAAGTAGCAATAGAGCTAGAGGGTTTGAGAAAGTTAAAGACAACAAATGCATGTGCTCACCATCAAACGATCCATGGTGAGAAAATGAACTTACCATTTGAACCAACAGACCTCTATGTTATACCATTGAGCTCTGACACCATCTTTGATTCTAGACAGTATAGTTTAGAGTCGGATATGATAATGTCCATGAATATGCCACGATGATTGTGTAATTAATTTATATCGTGATAAAATATAAATATCCAATAATGTTATATGTACAATTTTAATGATTTATGGCACATAGGCCTTGGCTCAACGGTTATGCACTCCTCCAATGACTTAAGGGTTTTAAGACCCAATTTTTTTTTTGTTGTGGTTTGTCATTAGTTTGTCCCATGTAATATTTGTAGGTATTGTTCTATAGCCTTCTAGTGGTGGTTTCTATAGCTCTTCGGCAGTTCCGTTAGTGGATTAGACGTACTTGATGGTGTCTCTGCACTTCTCACACGTCTATCATAATGTATCTTCGCCTTATTAAAAAAAATATTTAAAGATTTATGGGAAAACATCCTCAAATTCTTGCAATAAATTCTGAACAAAAATGGGAACAATTAACCAACAACATCACTTCTAACTAACCCATCACCAAATACCATCCCTAAGTTTATCATCTACTTTCGAAATGTTACCGTACATTCATTATGAAGATGAACTATTACCAACTAGGGCTGGATCTTAGATTTTAAGGACCCGAGGTAAATTCTTGAAAATGGAGCCCTATATATTAATATTGAAAACAAATTAAATACCTATTTTTTTAATTAAATTACGATAACAAAAAATATTACAATAGGGTCAGCCACTGTTAAA
Source organism: Macleaya cordata (assembly GCA_002174775.1). Lineage (NCBI taxonomy): Eukaryota > Viridiplantae > Streptophyta > Magnoliopsida > Ranunculales > Papaveraceae > Macleaya > Macleaya cordata. The sequence continues at coordinate 254,477 of MVGT01001863.1, forward strand.
TTCTACTGCAATATCTAGATCAAAGCCAACACCTACAATCATTCCATAAATACTCTTATTCCAATAAAAAAACTACTCAAGAGAAAAAAGACCGTTGTTATGGACACAAAGGATTCTCAATTCAATTTTTACTCAAGATTTGATTGGGGATAACCCTCCCATTTTTAAAAATAATTTTTTTAATTATAAAATATATGAGAATTCTTTTATCCCCACCCCACGACCCAAAATACACCCCTTACCTTCATCTTCTCAACCACCACCAACGACCATTGCTACCACCACCGGAGACTAGAATTTTTTTTTTCTTCATTCCCACCTTCCCCTACCCTCTTTTACTACCACCATCACTACAACCCCTTTCTCTCTCTCTCTCTCAACCCATTTTTCTTCACCACCACCATTACCATCACCGTCATCATCATCTTCCCACCGTCACCACCACTACCCCACTCCACCACCCCACCGTCATCACAGAGATTAGAGAGAAAGAGGGAGGAGATGGAGAGAAAGAGGGGTAGCGAGTGATGGGCGGGGAGAGAGAGAGAGGGGGAAGGAAAAAAGATTTTTTCAGATCTGGAGTCGAGAAAAAGCTGAGAGACAGAGGGAGAAATAGTGGGTAGAGAGCTAGAGGGGGAGAAAAAAAACTCCAGTCGCCAGCGGTGTTGGCAGTGGTCATCAATGGTAGTGAAGAAGATAAAGATGAAGATAGTAGGGTGTATTTTGGGTTGTGGGGTAGGGATAAAAGAACTCCCACATGTTTTATTAAAATAAATTATTTTCAAAAAGGGAGGACATCTCCAATAAAAAATAATGTAAAAATTGAACTGGGACACAACTAATCAAAATCAGGTGTGTCAATAACAACGGTCAGAAAAAAATATATTAGGTACTTATAAATTTAAGGGCCTTCAAAATTGATTTCTAGGCGACTTGCCTTATCGCAGATCCTGGCATGTTACCAACTATTGAAGATTCCACGCACTGCATTGCCATTCGATGCTAATATACAAGTATTAAATTTTGTTTCATTTTCCAGCCGTCCCAGTGATGTGTAGTTGTAAATAGGGGTGTAAAAACTACCCGACGGCCCGATTCCCAGCCCAACCGGTCTGAGCCCAACTATGCCCATGGGTACCCAAAGCCCGAATTGGGCCTGCCTAGCCCAACCCATTTAATTTGGTGGGCGGGCTCAGGCTTCAACTTGCTACCCGATACCCAGCCCCAAAGCCTGGCCTGGCCCATCCCGATCACTCACTTCTTACCCTTTTCTTATTTTCTTTAAAAAAAATTTATAATGTTTAACATTACATTAGTTCCTCCTCCATATGAGAGGAGTAAGCTCACAACCTCACTTATAAGGAGGGGGATGTCTTAGTATTTTTCATTAAAGCACGTAAACAAGTATATTTATAACCCACCATTCTCAAGTCTCTTCATTATGTTTAGCAATGTGGGACTAATAAATTAACTAGTTAGTTTAGAAGCCTAAATCAATTAGTCCCACATAGCTAAACTTAGAGAAGAGATATGGAATGGTGGGTTATAAAAGAAGTTGGGTTCTTTAAGGGAAAGAAAACAAGGTTATGGCCCAAGGCCCGACCACCCTAGCCCGGCCCGACCCAAACAAATATTGGACTTTGGGCGGGCTGTGGGCCTCAAAATGTTATGCTCTGCCCGGCCTGATAGGCTCCAATGGGCATGTATTTTATCTCCCTGTCCGGCCTAGCCCGGCCCGATACTGGCCCGTGGCGCTCGACCCGACCTATTTTACACCCCTAGTTGTAAACGTTCATACGTTAATTAAGTAATTGACATCTAATATAGCCCACCCAAAAAGTGTTGTTATACTAATTAATTATGACCAGGGCGGAGTCAGGATTATGTTGCTATAGGGCCAAAGTGTATAAAAAAATTTGTGCAAGGGCTAATATATAAAATTTACCTATAATTATACATAATATTTTTTAAAAACTTAAAAGGAATTTAAGAGGTTGGGTGCTAGGCCCTAGGTCTCAAGGTGGCTCGCCCCTCACCATGACTTTAGCTTAAACAATCCATATCAGCTATCCAACAAGTGACACGTAAAAGTCTCCCAACTAGCTCAAAGTAATTTGAGTTGGATTTGACTTCTTAACCAAAATAAAATAAAATTTTAAAAAAATTTTTTTTGTTTTATTGGGTTGAACTTGTAAAAGATGTGATTATGATTGGTTATAGAAAATAAATTTCTAAAATAAACTAAGCTTAAAACTGGTCCTAGCTAGGCACCGACTTCCACCACCCTATAACTATAGGATTGTATAATCATTTTCTTTTCTTTTTTATTTTTTTAGATAGTGTGCATGCGTTTATCAAAAAAAACACAGTGTGTTTTAAGGGGTTTATTCAAGCATGATTTTTATAGACTTCCATGGACTTTCATAGACTTGTGAAATTAGGTGTTATTGGTTCAAGACTTTAAAAGAGTCTTACAAAGTCATATGTTATTAGTTCAAGACTTTGTGAGAGTCTTGCAAAGTCATGTGTTATTGGTTCAAGACTTTGAAAGAGTCTTGCAAAGTTATGTGTTATTGATTCAAGACTTTGATTGAGTCTTGCAAAGTCATGTGTTATTGGTTCAAGACTTTGATGGAGTCTTGCAAAGATCATGTGTTATTGGTTATAAACTTTAAAGTCAATGACTTTGATGAATTTACTTTTTTCATTGACTTTGAAAGACTTTTGTATACAAATTGGCTTATATGAAATCCCACCAAACTAGCTGGGATTGTGGTGGACTTCATATTAATAATTAATATTAAATTAATAAATAATAAATAATAAATAATTATTAAGATTAATTATTATGGTGGACTTAATAATAATTAACATTAATATTTAATATTAATAATTAATAGTTAATATTAATATTAATAATTAATAATTATATTAATATTAATAATGTATAACTAAATATTAATAATTAATAATAGCGCCAGGTTATATAGCCCCCTTATATAATTCCTCACATGTGGGGCCCACATATAATGCAACCAGGGACTAATTTTAAGAGAGAATGTTCTACATGATTAGGAGAACATAGTTACCTGAAATCAACGTGTTCTAAAACTTCTAACCTCAAATCTACCCGTTTTAAATCAATGGTCAAAATAAAAGTTTAAAACTTGCATATTTATTGAGGGCTAATTTGAGGGGGTTAGAAGTTTTAGAACGAGTTGATTTTTTAATATGATGAAATACATAGTGAGGAGAACATCCTCTCCAAAGATCAGCCCCTGGATACATTACATGTGGGCCCCATAGGCGAGGTTTATATAAGGGGGATATATAAGAGGGCTATATAACGTGACTTAATATTAATATTAATTAATAATATAAATAGTTATGATTGACAACTAATAAAAATTATTAAGCATGATAACTATTATTTATTTATAATCATTACTTATTATTATTAATAATTTATAATAATCATAAATATGAATAATTAATATGAACAAATATAAATTAAACTATTATTGTTATTAATAACTAATAATATAAATTGTTATGACTGATAACTAATGAATGGCCATATAGTATAGCTACTACTATACGAAAGTGTTAGAGACAACGACAATAATAGGGATCTCTAGAATCATAGCAAATGACATATTTTTGTTTATGTTTGTATTGAACATATTTTGTTGGATGTGAGCTTTGTGTAGTTTATCTTATTGAATTTGATTATTAGAATTTATCTATTTTATAAACATGTTCAATATGCCTCTAGAGTTTATAGAAATTCATGAAGAAGTCTGTCAAAATCTACCACTACAAATCATCTAGATATTCTAAGAATCAGTAGAAATCGATGGATTTTGTGATGTTTTGTTGAAATTCATTAATTTTATTATTTCAAAACATCAGGAGTCTACAAGAATCTACAGGAGTCTGCAGCAAGATCTGCATAAGTCTTTAAGACCCTGCGCAGGAGTTTGCAGGACTCTGCAAGAGTCTGTCAAAGTCTGTTGAAGTCCATCACTTTAAAGAGTCTGTGAAAGTTCATGATTACGAGCCCCCACACACGCGCCCCCACACACCCTGCTATTATGATTACGAGCCCCCACACACGCGCGAAGCGCGTGTAATTGGCTATCCATCCTCCTCACACGCGCTATTAGATGTCTACACGCGCTACGTGCATTGTCTTCCACGCACATCCTCACACGCACTTCACGCGTCTGAGTTGGCAAATTTTACGGCGCATTATTATTATAAAAAAAAAATTTGTATGTGGTGCCACTTGTAGACGAATCCTGAACTAATATGATATGAACATTGAGGAGATAATCTACACAAAAAATTAGTCCTTTAATCAAATTTGAGTGAGCCCTAGAATTGGTAAAAGTGGAGTGTAAACCAAATGTAAATAAAATAGATATTATGTGAGTCCATTGGTAACGATGTATAATCAGATGTCAAGGAGATCATCATCTAAAAAAATCATCCATTGGATCCATTCCATACAACCCCACTAGAAGGTGTAAACCAAGTGTATATAAATAAATAAGGTTACAGGACACAATTGGTATTTATAAAAAAGTTTTTAAAAAAGAATATTAGTGTGAAGACATTACTACAGCTCAGGGAGTTGTATGTCACGGGTTCGGACTTCCAACCCAAAAGACTAGCCTATTAGGTAGAGTTGACACAAACCCATATAAACCCCAAGATCTCCTCCTTATCCAACCAATGTGGGATTATTCCCCTTTATGTCACTATTCCACCGTGACATGTAACAATGCCCAAATTTTGGCTGGCTGTTTCTTCCCTTTTCCTTTCTCTATCTCTCCCTTCACTTTTCCCAGCTAAAGCTGCATTAACCGTTACTATTGGGCTGATGCAACCCCTTTAATAGTAAAGATGATTCTTTCATTTTGCCATTTTTTTTCTATTTACCTAGGAAACTTCTCCCCATAAATTGCTAATATTAACCATGCATTCCATTTGGTATATTTAAAACAATAATATTTGGCCTAATTTTTTTTTATAAGACTAGTGACTAATCACAAGTACAAGCAAGGCATTAGAAATAAACCCCTATAGTCTCTAATGGGCAGAGAGAAAGGAAAGAGAAACAGGGGTTGACTTGTAAACACTGGAGGATCCACTATCAATAATAGAGAGTACTCATCCGCTTCTTGGATTATGCACGCCTCTAATATTTTTTAATTTATTCTATGCAAGTAGGATTTGAATCCAAGTATGTCATATCAACAACAATAACAACAACAACATACTTTATCAACTAAACTAGTTAGCACTTACATATCAACATTATGGGCCCCAAAAATATTGGACCTGTTGGTTATGGAAAAAGAGGTGGAGTTTTATATATAATGTACATTAAGCATTTGCTTCGCCCACCAAAAGTAGAGAATGTGCCAACAACTGTTTGCTCGATTGGTTGGCATCCCTACTTTAAACTTAGAGGTCTTGCGTTATAAAATTTTTAACTCGGGTGTTTTCTTCGCTGTTACAGGGGACTTTTTCTTTAACATTTCGGGGCGATTTTCTCTTCGTCATTTTGGGGTGACTTTATCTTCATTATTATGGGGCGACTTCTCTTTAATGTTCGTACTTCTGTGATAGTTTCTGTGCTCGATCCTCATCTAATTCTTGTAGTGTTTCTAAGTCATATAATTCAAAAAATAGTCTCACAACTAAAAGAAGAGTATTGAATGTCAAATCTAATTATAATGGATTTAGTGCAGCTTATATGGTGTTGTGAGAAGAGGTGGCAATTTGACAAGTGACCTGCCAACTCTACCCTAATTCGACTTGGCTAACCCTACTCTAACTCCCAGCTAAACAGATAGAGTTAGGGTTTAAATTTTTTGACTCGTTACCTCTTCAACCCTGTTAGAGTTAGAATCGACCCTAGCCCGTTTCATTATTTTGCTAAGAAAAATGCTAAACTGATAGGGTTAGGGTTTAAAAAATTGACCCGTTCTATAAACTAGTCAAAGTTACAATAAAATTTCACCTAATTTAAGACCTGAATTTTTAGATGGGCCCCACAATTTAAGTAGGACCCCATTCATTGCAATTCATAGTGTATAAATATAGATTTTGTTAAATTTTATAGAAAATTTTCAGTCGAAAAGACTTTTTTTTTTCTTTACAATTTGACCGATTCTATTTAGCAAAACAAATCATCCAACAACTAGATGATGTGGTAGAGCATTTGGCAACCAGAAGCAGAAGTACTTATGAGAAGTTAAAAATAAGAAGAAGCTTATATGGTAAATTACTGAATTAGAAGTTAATAAATCAATAAGTCAGCAATTTGGATCAACTCTGTTCACAATCCACATCAACAAAAATGAGGAGAAGATGAGTTGCTTTTGAGAAGAAAGAATGAAAAATGAAGAGGAAATTAAAAGAAAATAATTAATTAAGTTGTTTACATGGTACTCGAGGAGAAGCAACTTTTGTGAGAAGCAAGAATTCAAACAGAAGTAACATTTTGGATTATTTTTTGGGTTTTCCGGCTCGCCTGTATGGTTTAGCTCGTTTGAATAGGTTGGGGGTTCCTTATGTTTGTTCTCATTAGTTCTTTTTGTTTTGGTTCAACGTTAGCCTGGAGTTTGGGTGTTCCTTGTAGGTGGGAGGTTGGGTTTTTGTCCTCCACCTACCGTCATTTCTTTTATTCAATAAAGCATAAGGTGTTCTTTTAAAAAATAAATAAAAAATAGAATAAAATTTTTTTCTTATAGAAGTTAATTTGTGAAAATGTTATCATTAAAGGTAACTTCTTAAATGATTACCAAATGCCTTAACGTTGCAGACTATTGGAGTGATTTTATTTACCTAATTCTAATATTAGTGAACAAAACCAATCTTGTGTTCCCAACACTTATGTAGGTAAAGTACCTGGCACTTTCAAATAACCAATCATTTTTGGTGGTTTTGTTCGCGGTGATGCTACACTTACTGCAAAGTGTAGTGCAAGTTATACTGCAAAGGCTATTTAGGAGGGTATTTGCATCAATTGGGAAATGATGTAAATTACGAGGGGTGTGAGATTATTTGAGAACAGTGGGATGACTTTTGCAGTAAAGTTTGCAGTAGGAAATGCAGTAAGCTTAGCATTTTCCTTTTATTCACCTTCCTTCTTTAGTAGTGATTGAGAAAATTTAAATTCTCAAATATTTATTATATTATTAAAAGGAAAGTGACTTTAGAGATAGTTATGAACTTCTCTATTAAATGAAAAGAAACGAAAAAAAAATTAATAGGCAATTGTTGGTATTTAATATACATAAAATAGTTATCGTAGACAAACGCATAATTTGATAATTCACATGGGCATGGATTGTGTGCGTTAATGCTTATAGAATATGATAAAGGATCGCTTTGGAATTACTGAACTATTAAAGAATAATACTTAACCTGTAGTAACCCCTACAACAAAGTGTATGCGATGATTAATATATGAATTTCACTCACCCCTGATTTGCGCTCATTTTAAAATGATAGACACTCGCAATGAATGCATCTTGTTATAGGAGTTGACGTAGGTGCACATCCGTGCATGACAGTCCATGTTTAAAAGGGCAACTACAACATTATTTTTATTTATTATTATTTTTTGCTCCAGCAACTACAGCATTATAAATTCCACTCTTTGAAACAGAACTATAAATCTGAGAAAATAAAAGGGTATTGTCTTCATTTCAAATAGCAACTAGCCAAAGTTAGATTAAACGGGGTCAATGCTGGCATAAGCTAACATTGAACGTAGCTAAAATCTTCATTTGCACTATCATATATATGTATGTGAGATCGAACATGTACATATATACATACATTGCGGATAACGAGCCTCTTCTCCCATCACTCATCACCTTTCCCACAACTTGACAATAACATTTGGAAATAGTGGGACGCACAAAAGGTCATGGGCGATTAGGCAGAGATCTAGACAGAAGCAAGGAGATATATTCCTAGCTATAGGCTGCGCCACATGTCCAATCAACAAATTGATCAGTATAATCTATATCCAATCTCTCATAAACTATATTCTCAACATCAGGTCGGCGGTTCGCTAGTCTAAGGCTATATCTCTTGTTGTTTTAAAATAGTAGGAGAATACATTCCCTACAAAAAAAATACAATATTGGGCTGAAAGCCCTCCTTTTATAAAGGTTTTAAGTAGAGGACAAGCACTTTTTGTTTTATAAGTCTAATCCCTGCTTTTTACCGTTTCGTAAGCAAAGGAGTTAGTTCTTTCTTTTATTTTAAAATAACAAAATTTTGGTACCTAAACTACTCTTTCTTTTACTAAACATGTAGTTTCTAACTGTTTTTTCTTTGTGGGAACTGATGAAGTGGCAGAAAAACAAAGTAAGTTTTTTTAAAATTAAAAATGCTATAGCTTTTAATCTACAATTTAGATATTAGCCAAATTTATATTTTTGGAAAGCATTTTTTAAGATCTTTAAAATGAGACCAGACAACAATACTAAATTCAAAAAAAAATCGTAATTAGACTATGAAAGCAGATTGGTAACTGGGTTATGCAAAAAGCATACATAAAACGTATGCAAATTATAATTTGTATAGGTGTTTTTTTTTGTAACTGGGTTATGCAAACAGATTGCATACATAAAAACATATACAAATTATAATTTGCGTACTTAAAAATAATGCAAATTATAATTTGTATAGGTATTTTTTTCCTTTTTTTTATTACTGGGTTATGCAAGCAGTTTGCAGACATAATAATTTGCATAGGTGTTTTTTTTTTGTAACTGGGTTATGCAAACAGATTGCATAGATAAAAACCTATGCAAATTATAATTTACATACTTAAAAACAATGCAAATTATAATTTGCATAGGCGTTTTTAAATACTTTTAAGCATTTGCACTTTTCAAAGCCTATATGGAAACAAATTGTATAAGAGAAAAAATCGAAAAACTACTTTTTAAACAATGCAAACTATTATTTGCATACAATTATTTAAGTTTTTAGCTTGTTAAATAAGGTTTTTCTCGATTTTCTTTTTTTTGAAATTTGGTATTAATGTCTGATCTTCTTTTAAAGAACTTGAAAAATGCCCTACAACGGTATAAAATTTGTTCAAATCCGATTTATATTTTGAAAGTTATATATAACCATTTTTATGTTAAAATTCATTAATTGGGTTTTGCTAACGTGCACCGTCGTTATTGAGCAGATAGTTTTTTCATCTTCTTGCATCGTGCTAATATGTGTCGAAGATTGTCCGTGCATATAAAAAAAGGTTGTCTTCGATGTCAACTTTCTTCCTATGCTAGGGCATCTTACTCATTTTTCCTAAAAAAAATAAGGGTATGGCACATGTTAAAAAGCATTAAATAGCTTACTTTTATTTCAAAAAACTCATAAATGCATCGGAAATCCCCAACAATTCTTAAATATTTTATCTTCCAAAAATACCCCTTACAAATGTTATTCTTTACTGTTTTACTTAATTTCTTTCTTAGCTCCGGTTTAAAAAAAAAGGTTCTCATATATTTTTTCGGTCCCACTAAACACTTCACATTAGTAACGATTTTTTTAATCTTCCTAAGAGCATCTCCAATGCTAATGTGAATGTGGTAAAATAAGACTGCCACATAGGATAAATAGACATTCTCTTTAAAAAATCTTCTCCAATGCTAATGTGAAGAAAGGATGTGATGATGATGTGGCGGTAGTTATTCTAGACATTCATCTTCACAATGTCTTACGATCCACATCAGTAATTTTTTTTCTTCCAAAACTTTTAGTTACTTTTTAAATAAAATAAGTTTGACCTATTCAAAAATTAAGTGCCACATAAGTTAAAAAGTCATCCCAAGACATTTGCATTAGAGATGTATTTTTTTCAATAATGTTTATTGTGAAGATTTTGTTGCCACGTTGATTAGACATTGTCTTATAAAATATGCCACGTAGATAAGACATTGTCTTATAAGACTTTTGCATTGGAGATGCTCTAAGCGGCTACTATGACATCGTTGTTAGAATGGCCTGTGGGCCATGAAGATAAATGACTAATTTTTTATAGCGATGATTTATATAATGAGGAGAACATCCTCACCAAAAATCAACTCATTTTCTAATTGACAATCTTGTCATCCAAGTTTTTTTAAATTAACAGGGATTGTATCATTTTTTTTTTACCGCTAAATTGAATCAAAGGATGATGGATTTATAAATTTTAGAATTAGCTAATTTTTTGTAAGAATGATCAATATAGTGAATAGAACATCCTCACCAAAAATAATATTCCCTAAATGCCCCTGCCTTAAAAAAAGTGAGACTGGGAGACTTCCAACGTATCATTATACGAGACTTTCCCAAGGTATAGGGCCAGTTAGATTGTATCCAAGGCTAAAATTTAGTGATAGTGTTCACCTCATTATATAGATCATCTTCACAAACATCATTCAATTTTAAAATTTATAACCCTATCAAAAATTGGTTGGAATTTGATTTACAATTAATGGTAAAAAATCAATGAGAACTTCCAATTAATTTTTAATAGAGTTAGAAGTTTTAGAATTAACTAATTATTTGTGAGGATGATTTATATAGTGAGGTGAACACAATTACTAAATTTTAGCTCTTAGATACAATCTAAGTAGATCCTATATCAATTCGATTTAGGTTTTGTCCCAAATTGAATAGGTCTTAGTATCATTTTCCTTTTTTATATCATCAATCACAAAAACTAAAATATAAATATTTAAAAAATGCATGATCTCTCACCAATTTTTTTTATGATCCACCTCCACATTTTTAAATTTTGCTTACGACTAATTGTAGGACCTACAAAGATATGATCCAACGATCTAAGGGATGATATTTTTTCTAATTATTAATGACAATAGTAGATCATCCTCACAAAAAATTACATAGATCATGAGTGATTATGATCATAATCCGATGATGATTGTTAATAATGTCCATGATCTACATAATTTTTTTTATTTTATTTTTTGCTGAAAAGTAAATTTGTAGTAAGAGCAAAAGAAAGAATACTCTTATATAAAAAAAATAAACAAAAAATAAACAAACAAATAAAAACAAAACAAAAGAAAAATACATCAGAGGTGAGAGCCCAAAAAATAAAACAAATAAAATAAAATGAGCCTCATCTCCTCATCACCACACAAGTCCCGTATCCCAACTAAGTTGGCACCCGAGGCTGCGACAATCATTTAAGAGAATATGAGGGATTACAAAAATCTCAGACAAAAAGTTAGGGATGATTGTTAATAATGACCATGATCTTGATTGGTGATTATAGTGAGCACGATGGTGATGGATGGTAGTGATGATGATGATGATCATGAATTAGTGATAGATGATTATAATGGGTGGATAGTGACGATAGTGATTATGATAAAGATGAATATAAATAATAGAAAATTGCCAAAATCCCACTTTTAAAACTGCCAAATACTAAAAACTTTATAAGCATTTCAATAAATTCAAAATACATTTTTAAATTGTTTTCTATATCATTACACCAATTTAATTTCAAAATAGCTAAAAATTCTATTTTGGTGCATTTTTAGTTCCAGTTATATCATTATTTTATCTTTTTTATGTTATTATTATAAAGGTACATAAGTAAAAAAAAAAATTTTTATTTTTGTTTTTTTTTGTTTTTAAACTTTAAATTATTATATCTCTTAAATTAAAAATTAGATTTTGACAAAATTTATATATTTGAAAGCTATTCGTCAAGATCTTTAAGATGAGATCATTTAATAATACTTTTTTGAAAATAAATTATTACGATTTATTTAAAAAATATATTTTCACATTATTTTTAATAACATATTTCGATAAAATTTATATATTTGGAAGAAGAAGTTAAGATCTCCACTTTTTGGTTTTTATTTTTTAAGAATAAAATTTATATTTTAATACAAATTAGTTAAAAATGTAGTTTACTGTTTTTAAAATACAAGAATATTTTTGCATGTTTTTTTTGTTAACGTAGTAGTATTTTTATTTGTGCAAAAATATTTTTGCATACAGTTTTTAATAACATGTATTGACGAAATTTATATATTTAGAAAGTATTTGTCGAGATATTCACTTCTTCTTTTGCTATTACCTGATTTTGGGGCATGAAAATTTAAATTTTGATTCAATTTAGTTAAACAACTAGTTACCTTTCTAGTTTTATGCTATGCAAAAAAAATTAGAAAAAAGTACTCTTGACTGGTATCATTTCGAAGATCACAACGAATGCTTTCCAAAAATTTAAGTTTGTTAAAAAATTGATTTAAAGTTATGGCATTTTTTGTGTGAAAAATAAAATTAAAAAAGAAGTAGTTGGTACTAATTTGCATTGAAACTTACTTATTACTTTGAGTTAGTTAAAAAGATGATCTTGATGGATGATGATGGATCACTATTTTTAGTGATGATGATTAACTATATCAATGGGTTGATTTATGTTTGCATTATTGAACTACTCAGAATTGAAACTATTATTATGATTCTTGTCGGTTCTGATTCTTATCGGATCTGATTCTCAAATAGGTGGAACCAGAATCGAAGTAACATGTTTCGTTATTTTTCGATTCATTTCAGTTCCTAATTTTTATTATTAAATTTTTATATGTACCAAATGCTAACAAAATAAAGAAAATCAATGAAAAAAATTAATATTCATGAGTCAATTCATGGTTCCGATTGTTACCAATTACCTGATTAATAGCAATTTTGGTTCTTGTTATTACTGCTTCTTAAAAATGTGGAACCAAAACTTGAAAAATCAGTTTTGATTCGGTTCGGTTGGCAATTGATGATTGATGATCATGACGACATATCATAATGGGTGATGGTGACAATGATGATCATGACCTAGTGATGGATGATTATCATGGATGGGGAGATGGACGATAGTGGTATGATATGTGATGATAATGATGATAGATAGATGGATGGGTGGTGATGGTTGATCATTATCATAATCTGGTGATGGATGATGATCATGGATGTATGGACGAATGGAGAGTGGTAGTGGTGAGAGTTGTAATGATGGATGGATGGATGATGTGATGATGGTCCATCAACAACACCATCGTCACTGCTATCACCACCATCCCTCATCAATGATTAGAAAATTCAAATCGTTAGATTGAATGATCTAATTTATGTGGGTCCTATAATTGGTTATAATGAGCCAAGTGTAAGAATATGGCACAAGCCATGTATAAGAACGAGGTACGTAGATCATAAAAAAGTAAGGACCCGTTTGGTTCGCGATTGAAAAACTTGTTCTCAAAAAACTAATTTACACCTAAACTAACTATATTTTGTATCACATCTAAAACTATTTTTTTGACTTTGCTATAAAGTCCTAAATGATTTCATTGAAAACAAAGAAAACAATATTTTTTTATTTTGTAAAATTATAAATGATTTTATTGTAAATCTTAAAACAGTTCTCGATGTAGTACAAAATGCATATTAGTTTAGGTATAAATTAATTTTTAAAAATAAGTTTTCAAATCACGAACCAAACGGGCCCTAAATAATTGAAAAAGTCTTACATGATGACATAATTGGAAGAGTTTTTTTTGTATATAAAAAAATTCAAATTGGTAGACTCCTAAGCCGTCTAGTGAAACCGGAGCTAAGAAAGAAAAGAGTTAATGAATAACATTTGTAAGGGGCATTTTTGGTAGATAAAATAGTTCAGAATTGTTGGGGATTTTCGATGCATTTGTGAGTTTTTCGAAATAAAAGTAAGCCATTTAATGCTTCTTAACATGTGACAAAACCCAAAAAATAAAAAGAAAACTCCCCTCTTTCTTGGTTTCCCGAATAAAACAGGAATTGGTAGAAATTCTCATAGGTGAAATACTGAATCCTAATTTGATACCTCATAAAGGAATCAATGGCGAAGCTTCTTTTTCTCTTTTTTTTAGAGGAAATTATTTCTCAAGATTAGAGCAAGTACCATGTTACCTCAAATTGGAGGTGTTGAGGTAGGGGTTTGATTGTTAGGAGTTGGTAAGTATCATGACCAACTCCTAAAATTTTGGTCAATAATGATGCACCACAAATCTCTGCCTAATGCTATGCCCTACCCGAACTCCGCATAGATGACTTGTATAAAGTTACAGCAGAGACTAGGTTGGAAGACAGTTTTTTCTGTGCAGCACAATCCTTTTTCCACAACATAATCTCTGCCTTTTCTAGCAGAATCTCTGTCGATCCCTCAAACCCCTTGCCGCAGCCTCAAATTTGAGATGGGGGGAGGAGTTTGGTTGTTTGAGGTGTCCTTGATCGATACTTGCTCAAACCTCTAAGTTTATTGATTTTGATTGTTTGATGTATCAATAGTACTTGCCCTTATAATATAAGGGCAAAGGTACACTGCTAGTAATAAGTTTGTGAGAAGTGCAGAGAAATTGCTACGAATATATTCGAAAGTTGCCACCACGAATGAAGATAAGTCATTACAGACTAACATAGTTACATGAATAAATCTACATGGAATAAACATTATGGTCGAGAAATTTTAAACCTACAAACTTCTGTCATAGGAGGGAGGAAAATGCTACAAGCACCTTGGATTTGTACATTTACTAATACCTTTGATTATTTTATTCAAATTAGACCAAAATTAGACCCTACGTTAGACCAAATTAGACTCAAATTAGACCCTAGGTATAATTTTGTGTGCAAATCTGGGGTGCCTGTAGCATTACCCTAGGAGGGATGCCAACCAACTAGGTAAGTGGTTGTTGAAGGCACTTACTATTAATTAACCCTTGGATTTTTTATATTTGCCATTACCCCTACACAAACCCCACTTTTTTGTAAAAAATATCCAATCTATATTTACACTTTGTTTATACCATACCTAGAAGACGAACAACAAGAAGATAGTGACGACAGAGATCTACAAAGAAGTTTAACAAAACAGAGGAATATAATGCTAAAGAGATGGGACTGCTATTCTTGATATGAAGCTCATTTTTGGCATTTTATAATTTTATAATTCCCTTTTTTAAAGGCTATTTGAGAAAAACAAATTTGAGTTAGTAAATGAATGACACGCTCATATTATGGTCTAATTTTGAGTCGATGTAAAATCTCATTCTAATAGTAAAGATTGTAGTTTAGAGGATATCTTAGCTACTTATGTCTTCAAGACCCATGCTTTTGGGTTTATCTCCTGGAGTTAGTTATTAGTACTATGGATGATATCCCTGTACACTGAGGGCCGTCCTGAGCATTTGGTGATTGAGATGCCTGATAGAACTTATTTTAGATGTTGTTGAGTTGTAGCTTCCTCCCTATTTAGGGGGTTACTTTACTTTATTGATGTTTTTGTTTCTCTGTATCTGTTCCTAATTTGGAATAGGCGTTGTTTTTTTGTTCTCTTTCAATAATGTTTCTTCTTCGTTGAGCTAAAAAAAAGGATGATATTTCTCCTTCTTTTAAGGGGTTCTTATAATCAAACTTCATGGTTGTAGTATTGATTTGTCTCGTATAATTAGTTATTATTTATTAGTGTCAGGTTTTTTTAAAAAAAAAATGATAAAACCAGCAAACCGATTTAAGGAGGGTGCCTACAATTAGTACTACGGATGTAGGGATAGCAAAAATCTCCATGAGATCGGTTCCCCGCGGGGGATCCAGCCTTGAAGGGATAAATTATTACTTGATGGGGGGAATTTTCACATACAATGGGCGAAAATAGTGGGGGGGAAAAATTATATACCCGCGGGACCTAGATTTCCCACCTGTTTCCCACCCCCCTCATTGTATGTGATTATCAATTCTTACACACATGGTATTAGTTTACCTATGTCTCACTGCTTGTCATCGTAACCTGGGCAAAAGTCCAATCTACTTTGATTGATAATGCGAAATACGGCATTGGCAATATCACCGCGAATTAATCTTGTTAAGTTCGGAGATGTGCACTTTCTTTAAGGGGTTCTTAGAATCAAACTTTATGGTTGTATTATTGGTTTGTCTTGTGTAATTAGTTATCCCCACCTACCAACACCCCACCCCCTCCTTCTATGTGATTATCAATTTTCACACACATGGTATTAATAGTCTATCTATGTCTCATTGCTTGTCATCGTAACTTGGGCAAAAGTCCTATGTACTTTGATCGGTAATGCAAAAAAACGGAATTGGCAATATCACCTTATTAATCTTGTTAAGTTCGATAATGTGCCCTGTAATGCTAATAACTACTTTAAAATTTGTAAATTCTTTTATTTTAAATTTCTAATTATACCCTTATTTTTGTATTTTTTAAAATTCTTATTTAATAGGGACAGAATATGTAGAGAATAATTTGCAGCCTCCATAACTACTTCTAGGGTCGCTCCCGTTTAAAGAATAAAATAGATAGATAGATGGTTTGACTATTTTGACCTCTTGTTTGGACTTCTCGTTTTTTTTCCTTTAAAATGTGTCTGTTAAAAAAAATAAAAAAACGAAAAATGTGTAGAATGACCTTGCATGATAAAAAATAGAAAGATGTTATGTTGAAGAAATGTATGACATGTATGTATGTATTTTTATCCAAAAAAATGTATTTATGTATTATGATGGATGTCCATGAGTCAAATTAAAGCAGACATGAGTCACATGACACGACAAGCACTTCCTCTTCGATATCCAAAATATCAATGCCACGTAAGACGCGATCACAACTAACATACTGGCCCACCTCGAGAGATCTGACGAGTTAGGACTGCCAAAGTATCTCCCCTGATTCTCTTTCTAACTTTCTCTCTCATCATAATAAAATCTGAGCCTCAAATGTTTTCTTTACGTCTCCAGTATCGCAGAGAAGAAAACCAGAACTGTAATAAGCACCAAAAATTACACCTTCGAAACCCTAGTTTGGCAGAGATGGAAGCCTGGTATTTCACTTCTTTATCTCAATTTTCTCTTCTTCTTACCATTTTTGGTTTTTTCTGACTTTGTTTTTGTTAAAAATCCTTGATTTTTTTTTACTTAGGAATCCAAGTTCTGGTTCTAATGCTGTTAATTTGAATTCTTGTTCTGGTTGTTTCTGAAGCAGAAATTTTTTTTTTGTGAACGACTTACTGCAAAAATACTTCAATAATTTGTGTTTTCTAGTGATTTTGATTTGATTTTCATTTTGTTCTTGAATTGTAAATGAATCAGTGATGGATTTTTTTTCCTCTTTTGTTTTGATTTTGATTGATATTTTGTCATTTTTGACAAATTGAATTTCTTTTGAGTGGAATTTTTTTTTTCTGCAGATAAATTCAAGCTGTAATTTTTGGTAATTTGATAGTAATTGATACCTAATTGTTAAGTGTTCATCACGAGAGGTTTGAGTGGTGCTCTGCCTGGAATGTCTAATTTCTGCTCCGCTTGGAAGTTGAAGGATATTCAGATTCTTGATTGGAAACAGTTAAAGTGGGAATCTTCTTTTATTTGTCATTGATAATTCATTAGAGAGGATTTTCTGTATGATTTTACGATGACTTCTTCGTCTGAGAGGTGGATCGATAGTCTACAGTTCACCTCTTTGTTCTGGCCTCCCCCTGAAGATGCTGAGCAACGAAAGGTATGCTTCTTCTTCTTCTTCTTTCTTTAAATTCTTTTTCAGTGTTTAATAATGATAATATGTATAGACAATTCTGGTTTTAAATTTGATCTGATGTTTTTGATGAAAGCAAAACTTTATAATTTAGGCCTAATAGGAACACCTCCGCCCCCATCAGTCCAAGAGTAACGAGTAATCACCAAAGGAGTGATTTAAAAAAAAAATACAAAATCTTGGAACTTTGAGTTATATAATAGTGTATCACCAACGAAATACTAGAGACTTTATATCCAAAATAATCTCATCAAAGTTTTTCTCCTTATCTTCCAAAACTCGGCATCATCTGATTGCACTCCGTATAGTGATTTGACCGAGAACAGCCCTTTTGCATCCGGCTGCCAGGTTCTCGAGTCCTGGTCCTCCTGTCCACGCCTAAAGGAGTTAAGCACCTCCATCAAATTAGCCACCTCGTCTAATTTCCAATCGTATGAATCCCTGTGAAGATCCAAGTCCCATGAAATGTGATTCTTGCCCACTCGCATGACATCCGAGACCCACGCCTTGGTGTTCCTGGTCATTGTAAAAATGGTCAGAAATCTATCCAGAGCGGTGGGTCTCCAAACAAAAAAAAAATAAAAAGAAAAAAAATCTATAGTTGTTCTCGGAAGTTTTCTAATTCAAAAGTTTGATTTCACTTTGGTGTCTTTCGCCTTCTTTTTCATTGTCTTTTTTTTCGTCCTTTATTATATTTGAGGGGATAAGTTTATGATGAGCACTCTTGAGGTGCCAACCTCGTTAGGATTTTAAGTGATGCGTACTGATGCTGACTCCTCTCCCTTTGGATGAAAAAAAAAGCTATGACTATGGGTTCGGTACAAGTTAGATTCAGTTTAATGAACTTCTCATTTTTGTTTGTGTTAAATGTGATATACTTCAATGAAAATTGAGTTGGCGTTTGGTTCGTGATCCATAAATGATTTAGAACCATGTTTGGTTAGGTTGTTTTCAGAGAAGAATTTTTTAATAACCCCAAAAAGAGCCTAAAATATGAAAACGAGAAAAAGTTGTTTTTGGTGTTTTCAGTGAAATTGTATCTGTTTTAATTGTTACATAAAATCGAAAACAGTTTTTTAGATTAATGTCGTACATGTTTGGGATATTAAAAATACCGAGAATAGAATCCGGATTGTTGGGCATATACTTGTTTTTGAGAACTCTTTTTCAGATATTAAATTCTGGTGGAATCGAAATCCTATGGGATAAGAGTGTGATTGAAGTTGAGGATTAATTCCTAGGAGCTTTTTCTTTAACACTTAAGTGTAGGAGCTAGATGATTTGTTCCATTAGACCCTTATGGGATTTCCGGCCCAACAAATATCTAAGCTTAAGGTCAAACAAGAGTTAGTTCTACGACAAACTCTACGCAGTTTAAGGATTATGAGATGCACCATGGTATGTGGGAGGTTACTTCAACCCGATCAAGTGTATGCTGGACATTGCAGAATTTGTAAAAATTGGACTTGATTTACCTCCCAGTGTCTGGTATCGAACTCAAATGGTCGAATCATTAAGAGATTCCTAAGTCGTGCAGACTTTGCAGGTTCTCGATCAATTCTCGTTGGGAGTTTGGTTTCTTTATCGTAGTTTAAGAGGCTTTACCAAAGTTGGCTTCCAATCATGTGCTAGTCTTGTTGGATTGTGGTGGTCATTCGTCGTGGCTCATCCTCTTTTAGATTTGAAATGTTGTGCTTTTCAAAACCTTTTTCCCTGGGCCTCTTGGAGTAGTGGTGGTCACTTTGCAATTCAAGAGTTCTCCCAATTTTGTGTTGTGTTTGAAGCTAAAGGCTTTGAAAGTGAAGATTAAAGATTGGAAAGTGAATGTCTGCATCTCCCATCGTCACTAGATACTTGATGGGGTCTTTGTTGCGAA
Source organism: Macleaya cordata (assembly GCA_002174775.1). Classification (NCBI taxonomy): domain Eukaryota; kingdom Viridiplantae; phylum Streptophyta; class Magnoliopsida; order Ranunculales; family Papaveraceae; genus Macleaya; species Macleaya cordata. The sequence goes on from MVGT01001863.1 coordinate 274,006, forward strand.
TGAGTGTATATTGATCCTCGGTTTGAAAAGTGGCTCGCAAGGGGTTCTGGAGAAAGTGGACTTCAAAGGGTTTCTGTGAAAGGGCCTCCCTATTTTGGATGAGGGGTCCCCCAGTTAAAGGGCAACCCCAAGACATCTAAAATGGTTATGGGGGAGGCCCATTTTTATTAGGGGGTACTTCTTCTTTTTTTTTTTGTCTTTAGTTTTTGAAAAACAAAAACCACCCCCACCACAAAATCCCTCCAACCATGTTTGATAACAAAAACCTAAGGTTTTCGACCGAAGCCTTCTGATCTTCTTCGTATTGCGTTTTAGTCGTTGAACAAGCTTGGTAATGAAGGGGATCAACGATGATAAGGTAAAAAAACGCACAAAAGCTTAGCATATGTATGAAATCTACATGTTCAAAGTTATTTTTAGATGATTTTTGTGTTTGAGGCTATATGGAGGTGTTTTTATCCACTTTTGAAACTTTACAAATCCCCAACCATGTTTTTGCTTGAACTCATTGTAATCGACTAGCCAAAGTCGAAACGATGACATAAATCGATCACTGTTTGTCGATTTCAGCAAAAATTCTAAAACAGTACTAATTTGACCAGTGGTGGTCGAAAACTGGTAGCAAATTTGTGGTCGAAAACCGGTAACAAATTTGACCATTGGTGGTTAGAAAACTGGTGGCAAATTCAACCACCTCTGGTCAAATTACTTGTTTGAAAGCAGTGAGTTAATTCGACTAGTGATGGTCGAAAAACTCCTTCGACTTTGGCAGCCGCTGGTCCAAAAGCTCCTTCGTCTTTGACCCTGTGTGGTCAAATTTAATTATGGAAACTTGAATTTTGGATTTTGATTTCGCTAAAAGAAAACATAAAACTGTATTGTTAGAAGGTTGTATTATCTCGTATGTATTTGATAGTGAGTGTTTGACAGGATTTGAGGAGCCCAAACCCTCACCAAATGTATTTTTTTTTATGAATGCTCTTTCATTAATGGAGTTTCTCTAACAACTTCATCTTTCTCCATGTTTTCAACGTCTTACGCGTTGAAACAACAAATTGATTCTCGCAAAAACCTTCTTCGTTTGTTGATTGTTCGCCACTAATGGAGTTCAAAACTGTTAGAACCCTTGGAGGTAGGAATTCTAAATGTGAACCTAAATCTTTTATTAGGTTTTCTTTGGAGAGGGGAGTCCCAAAAGAAATAAAGACAATATAGGTTGAGTCAAAATGTTTGGACTCAATGTCCTGATTTTGAGCCTCCCCCTTAACTGATTTGGGAGTCCTAATAACAGCATCCCTTTCTAAAAGGCTGTTCAGTTTTGGGTGGATATCGGGTGCTGGGAGTTTCCTTGAAAACTCAGTTTCCTTCCATGCATGGGATTTCTTCAATTAAGGGGGAGTTCTAGTGTAGTTGTGCTTGGTAGGCCAGGTGGTTAGC
>MVGT01001863.1:275672-326177 GCA_002174775.1 Macleaya cordata
AAAAAAAAAAAAAAAAAAAAAAAAGAAGAGAGGTAGAGCAGAATGCGTTCAGTGTGTCACATGAGCGAAGAGTTGTGAGATCTTAATTTATATTGTGGACAACAAAAGAGACAGAGGAACAGGTAGAACAAAGGAAACAAAATGGGAAGCGACGACGTCGACTAGCATTGATGCTTATTGATGGACTATTTCTGTCTAATACCGTGAAAGAGTTTCGTGCGCCACCAACCTCAGGTTTCATGAGGTTTGGTACTAGACCTGAGTGTGCGACGTAGAAACCTAACTTCTATGCTTCGAAACTGTTCTACATGAAAGCATTCTTAGGCATAACTCTACAGAATAGACACAGTCAGTCTTATATATAAAGGGGGAAAAACCAGATGAAGGGAAATGGAGAGGAAAAATCAGCAAGCGACATGACCACCCAGAAAAAAAAAAAAAAAAGTATACCTTAACTGGAGAGCAAATGTCCTTTTCTTTTATCTGCTTCTTTGGTTTTGTTCACTTTTTCATCTTAATATTTGTTTAAGTTCAACAGATGTATAAGACATCTACAGTCTCAATCGTATCTATAAGTTGAATGCTTAGCTTCCATCTTTAAGAGCTCCTTTTATTTGATCATAAGTACTAATGGATATATCTTTTATTCTGTTCTTTTTAAGTGACAGAAAGGAAATTAATATTTTCTTAATTAGATGGCCGTAGTTACTTCTCTGAATTGTTCATGAAGCCTGCACATGTCTTCTAATTCCTTGGTTCTTTGTTTTTTGGTTGATTGTTTTGTTTTCTTATTTCTCTTAGGAATAACTCCTCGTTTCCTCATCTGCTTTTCCACAATATGTGTATAACTGATACACTTTTCTTGTAGGCTCAAATTACTGCCTATGTTGAATATTTTGGTCAGTTCACATCAGATCGGTTCTCCGAAGATATTGCTGAGGTTTGCTACTTGACTTCCGTCATTTTTCTTGCTTCTCATGTAGGGCAAAGCTTAACAAGAAAGAAATTTTACTGAACTTGAAGCTCTCATCGTAACTATAGGAAATTCTATATGTTACTGAACATAAACTAATGCATGTAAAAGATGCTAACCTTTTTCTTCTTTATCTCTGACAGCTGATTCGGAGTCGGTATCCATCCAAAGAGAAGCGCCTTTTCGATGAAGTATTGGGTACTGGAATCTTACTTCTATTGATTTTCTTATAATAAAATATTGTACCAATAAAATTCATATCTCCAGCTTTTTTATCTTTCTGATTCTTCTGAGGAAGCAAATTGACCTACCACATTTTACTTATTTCCAGCAATATTTGTCCTTCATCATCCGGAGCATGGGCATGCCGTTGTTCTTCCAATTATTTCGTGCATAACTGATGGTACATTGGTGTACAATAAGAATATTCCTCCCTTTAGCTCTTTCATTTCTTTAGTCTGCCCAAGCAGCGAGGTATGGAACTATGAGAACTATAATACAGGCCTTCACATTCTTTGGTGTTTATCAGGTACCACAGAAAATCAAATATTTATCAATTACAGTCTTTAATTGCAGGAGTACTCTGAACAATGGGCTCTGGCATGTGGGGAAATTTTACGGATTTTAACGCACTACAATCGCCCAATTTATAAGGTTGAGCATCATAACAATGAAACAGAGAGATGCAGCAGTAGCATTCTTGCTAGAACAAGTAACTATATAGAGGGGGAAGCTAGTCATTCACCCTCACAGCAACAAGAGAGAAAACCGTCAAGGCTTTTGTCTCCTTGGATTACTGATATATTGCTTGCTGCACCGTTGGGTATTAGAAGCGACTATTTCCGTTGGTAAGTGATTTCATTGCCATTTTATATATCATATATGCTAGGCTTCATTTTTTACTAGTTCTGAATGTTGCATATTTGGTAATAGTACTTGAGAGAAGCATTTAAAGCAGTGTAGTGGTTGAAGCTGTTTGTAGAGAGAATCCTAGTTTTTGTTTTCTAGATACATATATAGGGCATTAAGAATCAAAAGTACAAGAATAAGATTTTTTTAAAAATGTTACCTTTTTGTTTTATACTTTTATATGGTGGAGGGGCATTTTGGTGCTTTTAACTCTCTCTGTATAAAACATATATAGAGAATCAACATAGGTTAGGGCATTAAGAATCTATGTTGTATTCTGCGAGAGGCGAGGCGGGGCGAGAGCTTAGTCACCTCGCCTAGGCGCACCTAAGTGTCGACTAGGCGTCGCCCAGATACTGCAACAGAGAAGGAAGGGAAGGAGAGATGGTCGTTCTAAATTATTTTGGGAAAGAAGATAAAAAGTAACATTTAAATATATGGGTTTTATTTTGTTGTGCTGTAGCTTGTAGTACACACCTTTATCTTGACATTTGGCTAAATAGTAGTTTGAAAAGACCTAAAGATAGTGACATTTGGCTGTTCTTTTTATTCAGGAATCTTTTTTTGGGCCTAGATATTTCCGCCCAACACACCTACTCTCTTTACTGGTACACCCCAACAATTAATATGGACAGAAAAGCTACATGTCACCCAAAGCTTTTTATTTCTTCTCTCTACATTTGGTTGTTGTCTTTATTCAGATACAGACGGCGTCGGCCAGCCTGAGACGATGAGAAGGAGAAGGAGAAGGAGAAGGAGAAGGAGAAGGAGTGAGGAGGAGGAGGGTACTTACCGTCATCGGCGATTTCGAGTGGAGGGCCGACGGCACCAAACCCTAGCAGGCAGCTGCTCTCTTTTTTCCCCCCTCTCTCTATATCGAAAATTTGTTTTTAAACCCTCTTAAAAAATGTTTTAACCAAAAAAAACACACCAAAATTTCGTTTTTTACAAAAAAAAACTGTTAGTTTAGGGGCACCTCGCGTTGGCTCTGGGGCGACCGCCTCTTTGTGACACAGGGCGAGCCTAGGCGTTCGCCTAGTCGCGCCTAGGCGACAAAAGCGATAACCTGTGGAACATCTGTGTATGCACTGCGAGCTCCTGAAATTCTCCTCGCCTAGGCCGCCTAGGCGCGCCTAGGCCGCCTAGGCGCGCCTAGGCGTCGCCTTTAACAACATAGTTAAGAATCAATAGTACAAGAATAAGATTTTTTAAAAAATGTTACCTTTTTGTTTTATACTTTTATATGGTGGAGGGGCATTTTGGTGCTTTTAACTCTCTCTATATAAAACATATATAGAGCATCAACATAGGTTTGTCGATCAATCTCTTTTCTCCTTTTCCATTCCTATTTTCTGTCTCTCTCATTTGATTTGCTTTTATTTTTGTTTAATGGTTCCGGTTCGTGACATTTTAAATTTTGTAGATTTCTATTTCAATTGCAATAGGTTTTGGATAGTTTCTAATTTTTTTAATTTCTAATTCTTGTCAACTAATCCCATATAGGTTATAAATAAGGTTCAACCCCTAACATTGTAATTAGTTTTTTAAGGAACTCAATAGAAGTTAGGGAGATTTGATTAAGAAACCATGTGTGACTTCTTCGGATTCTGCAACACGTATCACGGAGTACCATGCCTATCTATCAGTTAAAGACCTAGTTGCCCTCTACTGACCATCAATAATACAGGGTATTGATTGGTTTTGAAGAAGTCGAATAGGCTATTTAGGTTGTTTAGTAGTAGCAGGTTTCTAGGATTTAATTAGATATTCTGTTTTTCTATGTTTAGTTATGTATGGGAACGATTAGTGATTAAATTAATCTGTTAGGGGTATTTTTGGGATAATAAAAGAGGCGTAGGGACTTGCCCTAGCTGTAGACTATAAAAAGCCTTGTTGTTATGTAATTTTCAACTTTTGTTAATTATTAAAGAGAATTAGGCTTTTGCCTCCAATTATCTTTGAGTCCTTGACTATCATTTTAGCTTTTCCTCCTGAATTGGAGCACAGTTGGATATTAGTTTGCAGGTAGAGACTCAGATGGGACATGGATCTGTTTTATTCTTTTCTTCTTCTTCTTTTTTTTTCCTTTTTCCTGTAAAACATCAATTTTTTTATGTACATAATATACTATGTAACATCGACACTTCACTTTTTTGAATTTTGCCGTGTCGGATACTCTGACACTCATGTTGACACTTGTGGATACTTCAATGGGTACTTGCACATAATAATGTTAGATGTTGTGTCTATCTTGTGTGCACTTGCACATAATCGTGTTAGAACGTATTATCTAGTTTTAAGTTAATGTCTTTTGTGTATTATGTAACAATGTTGGTTCTAAAAATACAAATTATAACTAAAATTAAGGCATATAATGATTGATACATGAATAAGTTTGTATGTGTATCGCCGTGTCCGCGTATTGGGTGTTTTTAAGTCACCTTGTCGGACACCTCGTACCCGTGTCGGACACCGACACCCGTACCCATATCAATGTTACATAGATAATATATTAAAACTTTTTCTTTAAAACTCCCACACCCAAATCACTTACAAGTTAAAACATAACCCCAAAAACACTTAAACCGACCTTTCAATTGTTAAGTTTCCCTCTAAACCAGAAAATTCCATCATTTCCAAATCCCAATCCCTAACCTACTACTGGAGAAGAAGGGGTATGCTTCTTTTACTGTTTTATATCGTTAGTTATCTGAACTGATTGGATCATTTATCTTTTTAAGAAATGAATTATATAATTAATTAATTAATTTAATTATCAATATACTAATCGTGTCCATGTCCTACTTTTTTTTTAGATTTGTCATGTCGTCGTATCTGTGTCGTATCTTGTCCATGTCCATGCTTCCTAGGCTAACGGAGTAATTCAGTGGTTTAATGGAAGTGGCCAATTTTTCTGTCCTAGAAGAATCACAAGCACAGTTCGGCATATACAGGCCTTGGAAATAATTTTTTTGCATCTCTGGGTTACTTTTATCGTGAAGTGTCACATAATTCCAGATCCAGATGTAATTATGCATTAGGCTCATTGAGCTTTTTATGCTTCAACAGGTGTGGTGGCGTCACGGGTAAATATGCAGCTAGTGGAGAACTTCAGCCACCTACGGCTGGTTAGTGAAGAATCTCTTCCAACCTAATTAGTAGGGCTTCTTTAGACACTTCCTTGCATTTCAAGGGTAATTAGTAATATCTTATACTTCCAAACTTTAGGTATTCCTCCTTGACCAAATCAAGACATCATTGATTATCTTGAAGCATGACGCAAGATACGTTCGAGAAACTATGGTTCATCCAATTCTGCATTTTTACTTGGAGTCCATGACAGTTTCTGTAGCATTTCAACTTGAGTCAATGACTTCTAGACTTGGTCAAAGGGGTATACTTATAGTTGAAAGGGGTATTACTAATTACTTCTTCAAATGTAGACCTCACAGAAATGCCCTAAATAATGTACTTTGCATAAAGGTTACTTTTACATTTTAAGTTGCTAATTGCAGTACTTCTGTTAGTGTATTTGTTATTATTCAAGTTGTCTCGATTTACATAACTGTTCTAGGCATGCATAAGCCTCAGTTGTTATGGTTTGATGTATTATAAATAGAGAGTTGTTGTTGCCACCTCCACTTTTGATCGTTTGTAGCCTAGGTTTTTTTTTAATTTATTTTAGTTTTCCAGAAATCCACCCAAAACTTGTTAGGTGGTGACCCTCCCCTTTCGTAGTTAAAACCCTTCCACTACTACTACCACCACCACCATCATAACTTCCTCTTCCACGGTCGCATCTGGTTTAGTTTTTGGTGCCATCTCTCTCTCTCCCTCGGCAAAACAGACAATACAATCAAGATTTCCACTAAAACCCATATCTTCAAACATCATCATCATTCAAAAAATGCACCCAGCATTTTTTAGTACTAAAACCCTTCCCACTTACCAACCAAAAAAACCCTCTCGATGTCCAACGTTCAGGTTATACCCACATAATCTCAGTTTGTTAGTACTAAAACCCTTCCCACTTACCGACCAGAAAAAACCCTTCCCATTTCCAACTTTGAGATCTACTCCTGCAAACAGATACAAACTTAGAGATTTATAACTTAGGAACAAACAAACTTGTCCCAAATGAAATCATCACATCTAGTTGATTTACCAAGAATTTCAATTCAATTAATATCAACAAGAAAAGAATCAGAAACATAATGAATTTTAAAGCCTGGTATCAGAGAAAATAAAATATCTTTCTCTTACAATTATGCATATTCACAACGGTCATGGAAGTGATGACGGTGGTGGCCGGTGGCAAAAGTGGTGGCGGTGATGGTCGGTGGTGGAAGTGATGATTATGGTGGTTGGTGGTGGAACTGGTGGTAGTGGAAGGGTTTTAACTAAGAAAGGGGAAGGTCACCACCTAACAAGATTTGGATGGATTTATGAAAAACTAAAAAACTAAACTGCCTAGCTACAACCGATCAAAAGTGGAAGTGGCAATAACAACACTCTTATAAATAACTTTGAATACCTTTTCCATGTTTCTTGCATACCCAGCTTGGAACACATAAGCTGAAACAAACTCCTACCCGGTGTGGAAATATCGTACTTGTTATATTGAACGAATAGGAGTTATTTCTTATCCATCACTCCATCTCCGATTGAATGGCTAGCACCTTTATGTGTTAGTCTTCTCATGAAGGCTCAATCACAACTCACAAGTATCTTATGTTTCTTTGTTTGCTTGTGGTCGTCGATCTGGAAAGCATCCTCAGCTCGTGCCATCAACTCCAAGGTGGGCTGTTGCTAATGGAGCTGGTGTTATACTGAGTGTATGTGATGAGGAAGTCACACACTATGAAACTGCAATTCTAACAGCGGCTGCTGTTCCTGCACTTCTGCTTCCTCCTCCCACAACAGCTCTTGATGAACATCTTGTTGCAGGATTGCCTGCTCTTGAGCCATATGCCCGGTTATTTCATCGGTGACCATTCAACCTTTTCTATGTTCTTCACGGACTTTTCCTGGAAAATTTTCTGACGAGCTTCTTTCGTCTAAATTAGGTATTATGCAATTGCTACCCCAAGTGCCACCCAAAGACTCCTGCTTGGACTTTTGGAAGCACCACCATCATGGGCTCCGGATGCACTTGATGCTGCCGTACAACTTGTGGAACTGCTTAGGGCAGCTGAAGATTATGCAGCTGGCATGAGGGTAAGTAGGGTTAGTAGGATTGTGACAGATTAACAAGTTTGTGGCTGATCTGTCTCACATTGATTTTTCCTGTCATTTTTTCTTCAAGTTTTTTGCATCCCATTATTCTTAGTCCTACATATGTGCAGACTTGCTTCAAATCTATTACTTGCGGAAAGATCGAGTTTATTTTGCCATTACTGTTTGTTTTGTATCTTATGTTTCACCATAGATGTTTGAAGTTGTTGTGGTTTGGAATTGCATATTAGTTCATTCTTGACTGATCAGTTTAGGTCGTACTTATGCCATCGCAGATTTTAGTGGTATTTATCATCCTTTTTATTTTGCTGTACATCCTTATTTAGGTATGGATACTATTTCCCTATCTCGTACATTTTCCATCAAATATAGCCAGTACTAAGGATATTCTAAGAGTGGGTAGCAATTGGTTCATTCAAATCCTCTTTCCCTCAATTGGGATAAACCACTGAAGTTGTTAGCCTTAATTATATTACCCCCTACTATTTATGGGAATATGACATATTCAACTTCTACTACTTGGATCATTCAAATCCCCTTTCTGTATTTACATGATTGACCATTTGTACAGTAATTTTAATTGTTTTGTTGGTAGAGAGAAGATGAAATTGTAATATGACTTTGAGATAACAAAGGATTAACTAGTAGACAGTCTAGTACTAGTTACTAGTGCTAAATATAATCTTGTCCCTCTTAACTCGAACAAAGATGCTAGACATGTCCATCTTGCATGAGTGTCACAAAATTAGGAGTGATCCAATTGGTCTTTATAGAAACAAGTTGAGTAGTAATGACAAAGGCTGATAGGGCATTGATATGCTTCATCGTCTCATGATATGTGGAATTTAATGCTGCTGGTGGCACTAGTAGCGACATTATTATAACACGGGTTGTCACTATTTATGATTCCTTGAGTCAAAATGCAGAAACTAAGGTACAAGAGAGCCAGAGAAGAACTCATAACATAAGTGAGTAGGGCCTAGATCAGTAACAGCACTAATAATAAACTAATATGGCCCATTAGGTACACAAAAAGAATAAGAAATATTAATGAATAAGCAGGAAATAAACTAAGAATTCTCACACTCCCCCTCAAGCTGGAACATGGGATCATACATGCCCAGCTTGAAACAGAGAGTAGTAAAACTACAGGCCCAAGGACGCAGAGGCAGCTGTTAGTTGGCCAATTCACATCAAGGAGGTCTTGAGAATATTCTCTCAGCTGATCTTCTAACTTCATGTATTGGTGTTATAATTTGCTTTCTCATAATCATGTCATGTGTTAGAAGATTAAATCGTGTGAACAGTAATTATGAATAGTGATTGTGAACAGTGTTTTGTGTACTACTCATGAATAGTGTACTTTAGTGTACTACGCCTGAATAGTGTACTTTAGTGTACTACTTTAGTGTACTTTAGTTTGTGATAGTACATTTAATAAATATATATAAGGGGTAGAGATGTTACACATTTAGTAACTCTCTACCCCCTCATTCTCTTCATCTTTTCTTCTTCTTCTACCTTTTCTCTTTCAACTTCATGAATAAATGGCAGTCCCACTTCAATGTGTTTTGCACTCGTGAAATACTGGATTGCTGGCAATGAACATAGTAGTTTGATCGTCACAATAGTAGTAGGAACTTCAGCACCCATCTCACAAAGCAAAGATTGAACCCATAACATCAATGAAACAGTATGCGCCATAGCTCAATACTCTGCCTCAGTACTGGATCTAGCAACAACATTTTGCTTCTTACTGTGCCAAGTCACCAAGTTTCCTTCACAAACATGCAGTATCCTGACTCAACCAGCATGTGAGAAACCAGTGCCTGTAAGAAATTCTGATGTCTAATAATACTCGACCTAGGGCACCCTTGAGATAACAAAGTATCGGGAACGCTGCCTCAAAACGTGGCTAACATGGTGCATGCATAACTGGCTAACAACACCAACAGCATAAGTAATACTTGTATATCAAATATATCAACCCTGTTCTGCATCCAGCTTTATAGTCGATCCATTAGATTCTATACAGGTCTCACCCAAGCATACCAATCTCCGATAGAAGATCTAACACATATTTCCTATGAGAAAGACTAATAGCATCTTAGCGCGAGCAACTTCAATTTTCAGAAAATACCGTAGTAATCCTAAATCCTTGGTATGAAACTATTGTCATGAACACATCTTGAAATCCAAAATCCTCTGAGAGTCATTACTAGTAATAATAATGTCATCAACATAAACAATAAGAACAATGGTACCTTCAGAGGAACGACGGATAAATACGGAGTGATCAGAAGTAGACGGCTGAAAACCACAATAAAGGACATCTCTGTTGAACTTATCAAACCAAGCCGGGGGGGTGACTGCTTTTTACCAGTAATAACAATGTCCTTGGATAACTCTGTTTATTCATTATGCAAAGTGTGACCTTGAAATTGTTTTTAGAGTTGATGCTGAAACATTAGTTTTCTTCCTGTGTTTCTCCTTACTTTCCTGGGTTTCTTGATATAGCTTCCAAGGAACTGGATGCATTTGCATTTCTTGCACGCAATTGGGATTGCAATGTCCATGAGAGCAGGTATTGCTGCAAATGCAGCAGCAGCCTTACTTTTTCGCATTCTTTCACAACCTGCGTTGCTTTTTCCTCCACTACGGCAAACCGAAGGGGTTGAAATTCAAAATGAACCTCTGAGTGGTTATATTCCGTGCTATAAGAATCAGGTAATAAGGATTTTTGTGTTAATTAATTGCGTACCCTCTGCCTTTCATAGGTTTGAAACTAATATTAGTGGCTTATTTTCTTTTAATTACTTGAAGAGCATTTCGTGTCAGTGATCTTCTTGAATTGCACATGGTTGTTGAAACTAACTGCTTCGAATTGCTCTTGACCAGATAGAAATTCCTGCTGCAGCTATGGCTACTACTGAGGCCACGGCACAAGGCATTGCATCAATGCTTTGTGCCCATGGCCCTGAGGTTGAATGGAGAATTTGCACCATCTGGGAAGCTGCTTATGGCCTGATACCTTTGAGCTCCTCAGCAGTTGATCTGCCTGAAATTATTGTTTCAACACCACTGCAACCTCCTGTTCTATCATGGAACCTGTACTTACCACTCCTTAAAGTCTTTGAGTATCTTCCTCGTGGAAGTCCATCTGAAGCATGCCTCATGAGGATTTTTGTTGCTACAGTGGAGGCGATTCTTCAAAGAACATTTCCACCCCAATCCTCCAGAGAACAAATTAGACATTCTAATTACTTTCATGGTATTCGGTTGGCCTCTAAGAATCTTGCTGTGGCTGAGCTCCGTACGATGGTTCATTCTCTATTTTTAGAATCCTGTGCCTCAATAGACCTTGCTTCTCGCCTTCTGTTTGTTGTGTTAACAGTGTGTGTCAGTCAGGAAGCTCGTTTCACTGCAAGCAAGAAACCAAGAGGTGGTAATATTTGTCCTCCTAATGAAGTCACCGAGGACTGGCAAGAAAGAAATGGAAAACAAATTGACGTGAGAACTAGAAAAGTAAAAAAACAAGGGCCTGTGGCAGCATTTGATTCTTATGTTCTGGCTGCTGTTTGCGCATTGTCTTGTGAGCTTCAGTTGTTCCCTATGCTTTCCAGAAATGGTAAATGCTCATATTCCAAAGATGCACCGAGTTTACCTAAGCTTGCAAAACTAAATGGATCTTCAAATGAGATGAAAAATGGATTCTTTTTTGCAATTCATCATACTCATAGATTATTAGGAATCTTAGAAGCACTATTCTCGCTAAAGCCATCATCTATTGGCACTTCATGGAGTTACAGTTCAAATGAGATAGTTGCAGCAGCAATGGTTGCTGCTCATATTTCAGAACTATTCAGACAGTCGAAGGCCTGCATGCACGCTCTCTATATCTTAATGCAGTGTAAGTGGGATAATGAAATCTACACCAGAGCATCTTCACTCTATAACCTCATTGACATTCAAAGCAAAGCTGTTGCATCCATTGTCGACAAGGCAGAACCGCTAGAAGCACAGTTAACTCATGCACCACAGTGGAAGGATGCCTCAGTATCTTATGGTAATAAACAAATAAATTGTTCAAACACTACCTGCTCTGAATTGGAGAATTCATTAGTGCTACAACCTGAAGGTGATAATCATTTGGCCAACTCAAGGACTTCCCTTAAATGCGAAAAAACATTATTCCCAAGTGATGTTACAGAAAAGACCTCAGGGGAACGTATTGCTACTTTGCCAACGGATGCATCGGATTTGGCCAATTTTCTTGCCATGGACAGGCACATAGGGTTTAATTGCAGTGCACAAGTTCTTCTAAGATCCGTACTCGCAGAGAAACAGGAATTATGCTTCTCCGTTGTTTCTCTACTGTGGCACAAGTTGATTGCAGCCCCAGAAACACAACTTAGCGAAGAAGGCACTTCTGCCCAACAGGGGTGGAGGCAGGTATTATTATTTCGTATATTTACCTTCAATTTTATTTACTTGTATATTTAGTTTTGAGGTTATTTGGCTCCTTTTATCATATTAGAGCAGCTGGTAAGAGACGACAAAAGTTCACTCTCTGATATCAGAAGTTGATGACATCCTAACTTACAGGTATCAACAAAATACAGTACTCAGTATTGCGTGAATACTTCCATGAACGCCATTACACAGTCATCACCACAACCCCTACTACTTCTTCTTAGGCTTCAATTACTGCTGCTTTTCAATTAGGTTTAGTATTTGGGGTTTTGAAATTTTTAAAGGTAATGTTTCTGCAACTAACATGTTTATGGGTTAAGGTTTAGGGTTTCATTTGTGTTCTTCAGGGGATTTGCAAAATGTGCTGTAAATTTGTGTTCTGTTTGATTTAGATAACCATCCAACAGTCTATACTGCCTGTAGAAAATCTAGCCTGTCTTTGCTAACTTGATGTACCAAAAAGATTGGTACAGGAATTCAATGAGTCTGCGGGACATGTATGAGTTGCAACTTTATATAGGCTTTTTGAACGGACGTGATGAAATCAAAGAAGAAAAGGTGAAAATGTGGTTTATGTGTTGTAGACAACACTCATATAAAAGACTATTATTGTAGTTCCACACAGAAAGTAACTAAAAAATAAAACTCACCCCTATGTTATTGAATAAATAAATATCAATCATGGTCAAATTGTTAGAGACGCATGTGGAAGTGAGTTCTAGTCCCACCTTTGTAAATATATCGCATTCCTGTTTATATATCTGACATAAACTGTAAATAGTATGAAACAATTAAAAGTTTTTCTGTAGTTTTTGTGAAATTACATTAGATGAATTGTAGTATGGTGGTTCCTACTTAAAACTGATGATGTAGATATATAAAATTTCCCTCTTTCAAGTACACAGTTACTACTATGTGTTTTGAGTTTAATGAAATTGAGTGAATTGACAAACCACTTTTATTGTGAATAGGTAGTCGATGCCCTATCCAGTGTAGTATCTGCTTCACCATCAAAAGCATCAACTGCAATTGTTCTTCAGGTCCAGATTTTGTTCAACTTGTAACTTTTCAGCATATAAGAGCACGTGGTCATTGCTCTCTTTCTTTCAAAAAGTCTATTTGTTTAATCACTTTTATGGCCATGTTTCCTTGTCAGGCGGAGAAGGATTTGCAGCCTTGGATTGCTGAAGATGACGAGCAAGGTCAAAAGATGTGGAGAATTAACCAGCGTATTGTGAAACTAATTGTGGAGCTTATGAGAAATCATGATAGACCAGAATCATTGGTAATTCTAGCAAGTGCTTCAGATCTTCTACTACGTGCGACAGATGGAATGCTTGTCGATGGAGAAGCATGCACTTTACCGCAGCTAGAGGTAATGTCTTCATAAAATAGAAATGTCTTCTGTTTTAAATGTTAAGCTGGATTCTGAAAGTATTCTTTTATAGATTCACTACATGTGCTTTTCATATAATGATTATGTACTTTGGTTTTTCAGGTGGAAAATATGTTTCCCAATTTTTTCCCCATTTTTAGTGACTTAATAATGATAAGAATTTGGTTTTGAAGGAAAGTTTTTCTAATTTTTAACATTTAATGTTGAAAACCGCCAGGAAATGTTTTTTTTTTTTATATTTTGGATGGGAACGGTCTTCCATATTTAGTTGTTCAGTGGACCAATAAAAAAAAAACCCACTCCCCTCCCACCCTCCTTTTATCAACTCGTTATTCCTTCCAACATGGCTCACATGCCAAATCAGTCACGAAAATATTTCTGGGTAACCACTGTGGGACCCAGAAGTATTACACATAACAAAATAAATAAATAGAACTTAGTTTTCCATGTATAACCAAAGAGGGGCTAAATAATAACTACTGGATTTACTACCGCAACATGAACTAACTGGGTACAGTTATGAATATGCTCCTAACAGTTCACTCACCAGCATCTTTTTTGTATATCTGCGATCTTGCATCTCCTAGAAAATGGGTTAGCATCATTTGAATTAATAGGTTATGATGTTGAAGATCACTCTGCAATCGCACTATATGATTTCTGATTAATCAGCGAAGATTTCCTGTTAGAATTGTTTTTCGTCTTACTAATTATTTGTTTTTGATGGCTATGTCTGAGACTGCATTTCCCTGTATACAAAAATAAGCAGCTCCTGGAAGCAACAGCTAGAGCAATTCAGCTTATGCTCGAGTGGGGAGATTCCAGCTCAGCCGCCACAGATGGTCTCACGACCCTATTGAAGGTAAACAAATATTCCCTGCTGTCAAACTTTTCTGATATTAAGGCCTGTGCAAAACCTTTATTGAGACGTCATTGTCAAGCCCAGCGGTTCAATTTGTGAACCCACATGTTGTAAAAAGTATAAATGTGTTTTTTAGACACATCCCTACTTTTAAGGGCTAATTTTTTTACAATTCTAAAAAATTAGACATTCCCCATTTGACTTTAGTCAAAAGTCATTGACCAACAGGAAAACATGACACTTCAGAAATTACCCCTTAAGGTGGGTTTGCGAAATGGAAATGTGGGTTGCAAGGATTTACTCCCCTTTCATTGATGTGAGTTACTTGTGGTAATAAATGCAGTTTCGCCTACCAGCTACCGTCTGTTGCATTTCTCATCCAAGTGCACATGTTCGTGCTCGTAGCATATCAGTTCTGCGGGATATCTTGCTTATTGGCTCAACCAAGTACAGTTCTAAACAAGAATATCTTAATGGCATCCATGTCCCTCCTTATCGGTTCACAAGTTTAGGCATCTTTAACTGGCATACGGATATTGAAAAGTGCTTAACATGGGAAGCTCACAGCCGGCAAGAAACAGGAATGACAATCACGTTTCTTGAAACTGCTGCCAAGGAGTTGGGATGTACCATTTCCATTTGAGAATGCTGCGAATGACCATCTGGATCTGTCCATGCTGAATCCTGTTTGCATCAGTTGGTAATCTGTTATTAGCATTTGACACACAATTTAGGTTACCATATTTATTCATCATACTGAAACATAGGAACAAATAAACATAACAGTAATGGTGTTTGGTGTGGAACAAATCAAATCAACATATTCCCCAGAGAACTTATCATCTTCTGATCGTGTAAACATATGACGCGATAGTGTCATTACCATTCTTCTATAATTCTTCACATGGAAGGATTGGCTGATATATATATTCGTGAAGATGAGTGATGGGGGTGTATGTTCTAATTTATAATGTTCTTACTTTAGATTAATTATGCTTTAGATTCCTATGTTATAGACTCCTATCCTACCAGTACTGCATTCTGAGTTTGTTAATGAATATTCAAAACTGTTGTGTAGGTTTCAATGAAAGTTCTTCTACCTCAATTCTGGCAGCAATAACATCTGATATTTAGCTCATGTGGTTCATACCTTCATATTGCTAAGGGCGCTATAGATTATTTGATAATCACATCAGTTTATATTTGATGCAACTCTGGTTGAGCATTGTTTTTTGTTTCATTTTTTTTACATTTTTGTTTCTTGTCATGCAATTGTCTTAGTTTTATGGATTCTCATCTTTATTAAAAACATTTTTATCTGTTTTTTTATTTTTTTTCTGCTCTTCGTGGGTCTCTAATGATATACTGTTTTTGGATTTTTTTATTTTTACTTGCATTTGTATAGACTATTTTCGTCTATTGTTTTGAAAAACTTTCTAACATTTTTTGATCGGTAACATATTTGATTTCTATTTCTTTCTTTCAAAAATGTCTTCACATTTTTTTTTTCTTTACCTATTTTTTCGGGGTTTTAAGAAGCTAATTAGGGAACCAAAAAACAGATGCATTGGTTGGTTTATGCAATAGTTTGATTTGTTCCTTTCTAACCCACAACAGCACCGACAATGATCCTGTCTACATCTGTAATTCCATCGCCAGCCATAGAGTACGATAGTCTTCTAAAATTCAGTACTGATGATCATAGAGTATATAGTTCAAAGTAAGAGATCTTATTAAGTATATAGTTCAAAGAAAGTAATCTTATAAGGGTGCTGTTAAGGGAGTTCTTTAAAACGTTGGAAGATGGACAAGTGTAAGGGTGATGCTAAGGGAGTTCTTAAAAATGTTAGGAGATTGACAAGTTCATCACACAGGGATGATCTTGTAAAATTTCGTGATGAACTTCTTGTAAAATTTTGACCATAGGTGGTTGAAATTTCATTGCAAATTCGACCATGGGTCGTTGAAATGTTAGTAAAAATTCAACCATGGGTGGTTGAAGTTTTAGTGCAATTTCGACCATGGAATTTCAACCAAGTATGGTTTTTACTTCGTAAAATGAAATGTGAATGAAGAGACAACTGAAGTTTGAGGAACTCGACCACATCTCCATCGTGGGTCCGGATTGGTGGTTGAGGAAACAAATGTTAGTGAAAATTCAATCACACACAATTGAAGTTTTATTACAAATTCAACCGAATATAGTCGAAATTTTCATAAAAGTTCGGCCGACTTTGGTCGATTTTTCAAGGAAATTTCTGCTCTAGTTCGGTCGAAATCTGAGGAGGACGAGCCTTTTTACATAGAACTTCGAAAAATCGACCATTTGATGCATTTTTCATCCTTACCATCGCGATCTTTTCTCAAAGTTAGTTGTTTTCAACGATCTAGGTGAGATCAAGAGTTTGGGATCGTTTTTTTAAAGAGCCTTTTAAAGAGAGAAATGAAAGAGAAAAAGTCGATTGGGGTATAAGGTTTTTTGTTAAATTATTTTTTGGGTTGGGTGGAAATGTACTATCCTATTTTTAGATAATCACCTCCTACTAAAACTACATCCAAACCCCCCCAACATTTTGAGAAACTTCCTTAACAGCACCCTTAGGTAAAAGGGTTGCATTTGTGAGTGGACTGGGATACCATCCTTCCAAGAGTATAAGGCCTTGTGCCCTAATTACAAAGAGAAATGAGCTTCTATCGTGGCGCAATTATGGGATTTCTTTCTTGTTATGATCCAAAAAAAATTGCTACTTAAGAAAAGCTTGATGATCTTAATAGGGATTTGTATAGTTTTTAGAAAGAAAAAAAAAAAAAAAAACTTAGCATGAACATCTTTATGATCTTATTGAAAGTGTTCTATCTATGAGAACGCGTACGAAAATCAACCAGTCTAAAGAGTTTAGTGGCCATTGATATTAGTACATCTAATATGGATGAAGGGATTGCCAAGTTAAAGGGACTTTTAAAATCCCCAATTTGGTTAAAAGGGGTTTCACTTTTACTAAAGGGGAGGAAAATCCTTAAATCCCTTTCTCTCTCTAAACCCACCCCGTTTAAAACCCTAACCCTACTACCATTAGCGCCACCATCACTGCCACAAACCACCACCACCTCCACTAAGAAACAGAGAGAACAAAGAGATGGGGAAGAAAGAGATTGGGAGAAAGAGAGGGAAAGAAATCTATCCAAAAATAGTAGCAGCAAAAAAAAAACATCAGCAGAAGCAATAGCCACCTCCATCATTACCATTCTCCCCGCCACCACCCTATTATCTCTCTCGTTAAGGGGTTAAATGTGATTCTTTGGTTGGTAGTTAGTAGTACCTTTTCGTCTTGAAGACCCAAAAACCCTTTTGAAACAATCTTTTATATAGGTGTTTTTTCTCTTCCATTAATAAGGCTTGGTTGAAAACATGGTCCTCGATCTTTCCCATAAGATCAATTACAATCCAAAATTTTTATTCATAACGGGTGATGTTATTCATATTGCCGCTTTTATCGCATTTATTTACTGCTAAAGCCATTTATAAAGGCAGTATCTTAATTTTGAAATGTGCACAAATCACGAAAAATAAAAAATTAATTTATAACCGTTTGATGTAGATGCAGTAAAGAATGTAGTACATTTAGCATTTTCCATTCAAAATGTAGGAATGATCATACAAACGTTGTAAAAGTTCTGTTGTTGGTGTTGTATTGTATATTTTTGAAATTTCAAAGTTTGAGAACTAGTAGTTTATGAGTTGGGAATCCTAGGACCTAAGTTTTGAAAAAAAAAAATTTCAACCCTTGATTTAATTTCAGGTGGTAAATCTGCTGATAAATGAATACAATAACAGCCGCACAACAGCCGCAAGGCCAATGTTAGTCTTTTCTTGGAACTGTCGGGGTTTGGGGAATGCCCCGACAGTCCGCACCTTACGGTCATTCCTCCGAGTTACTTTTCCGCATATAGTCTTCCTTTCTGAAACGAAGTGCTCGTTAAATAAATCAAATTCAATCATTTCTGATAATTTCTTTGTTGTTCCTTCTAGAGGCAAATCTGGAGGGTTATGGTTATTATGGGATAATTCAATCACTGCTAATGTGGTTTCCTACTCAAATAACCACATAAATATTAATATTCAAGGGTTTTTGGAGATTCCTTCATAGAATTTGATGTGTATTTATGGTCCTCCAAGGCAAGTTGATAGAAAGGAATTTTGGGATGGTGTGGTTGATTTTGCTGACTCTAATTCGAATCCATGGGTTTGTCTGGGCGATTTTAATGCCATTGCAAGAAGTAATAAAAAAAGAGGGGGCTCTTTTAATCATCAAGTTGCAGCTCAATTTAATTCAATTATCTCAAATTGTAATTTGGTGGATCTTGGATTCTCAGGGCCTGCTTATACTTGGACCAACCGGAGAACTCCGAGCTTCAATGTTTGCGAAAGATTAGATAAGGCGTTTTGCTGATCCATATTGGTGCTCTTTGTTTCCTCATGCTGCAGTTCTTCATATGCCCGCTATTAACAGCGATCATACCCCAATTCTTCTGTAAACTTGCAAAAAAGTTCATTTTGGCAGACCTCCGTTTCGTTTTGAAGCATTATGGCTTCATCACAAGGGCTTCAAAGATCATCTCTCTTATCTGTGGTCTTCGTCTAATGATGAGGCTAGTGTTAAGTTGAAAAATCTGAGTTCTTCTCTTATAAGCTAGAGTAGAGAGAATGTTGGGGTGTTGTCTAAGGAAATTAAAAAATGCAAGAACAGACTACACTTAATTCAATTTTCAAATCCTACTATTGAAAATTTGGCAGAAATTGATGCTTTATCTTGTAAGTTGGATTCTCTCCTCAAACAAGAGGAAATTTATTGGTTTCAATGAAATAGGAGTTCATGGGTCATTGGGGGTGATAAGAATACAAAATTCTTTCATTAAGCTGTTTATCAATGTCGTCATAAAAATAAAATTCAAAAGATGCAACTTGATGATGGCACTTGGACAGCAAATCCTTCTATCATCTCAGATTTACTTGTTTCTCACTTCATAGATTTTTTTCAAGGGTCTCCTTGCACTCCTTTACCTCCCTCCTTCTCCTTTTCTTCAACTATCACTCATCAACAAAGCTCCTCACTTTCTATAATCCCCTCTAAAGATGAGATCTTTGCAACAATTGAGGAAATGGGATCATTCAAAGCTCCATGACCAGATGGTTTCAATGCTTTCTTCTATAAGAAATGCTGGGAAATTGTTGGTGATCAGGTATCTTCGACCATTCAGAATATTTTTAATTCAGCTAAATTTCCTGAAAACTTCGACCACACTTTTATTGCATTAATCCCTTAGGTTCAATCACCTTCCTTACCCATTCATTTTAGACCTATCTCTCTTTGTAATGTATTATATAAGATTATCTCAAAAATAATTACAAAGAGAATTAGGCCTCTTTTGAATGATTTGATCTCAAATGTCCAAAATGCATTCATTCCGGGGCGATAGATTAGTGACAGCATTCTGGTTGCTCAAGAACTATTTCATTCAATGTCTAATGCAAAATCCAAATTTAAGAGCCATTTTGCCTTAAAATTGGATATGTCAAAAGCACATGATCGAGTGAACTGGGATTTTGTAAAATCTGTTTTATGGCATTGTGGCATTCATGGGCTTAGTCTGGACCTTATTATGCAATGCATCCCAACAGCATCTTTTTTGTGTTGGTAAATGGTTGCCCAAAAGGCAATTTTGTGGCTGAAAGAGGGTTGAGACAGGGCTACCCACTCTCACCCTATTTGTTCATCTTATGTTCTGAAGTTCTTTCGATCATTATTAATGAACATGAAAGAATGGGCTTGTTTTCTAGTTTTAGGCTGAATCATCATGCTCCAACAATTACTCATCTTATGTTCACTGACGATCTGTTTATTTTTGGAACTGCAAATATTGATTCTATTGTTACAGTCAAAGTAATGTTAACCATGTACTCTGACTTTTCTAGGCAGCAAATTAATTATCAAAAGTCTTCAATTTATTTCAGTCGGAATGTTTTACAGGTTACCTATGATTATCTTAAATCTGTTATTGGGGTTTCTATTATGAAGAGAGAGGATAAATATTTGGGCTCATATCTTTTACTTCCTAAATCTCGAAAGAGTTCATATGAATTTTTGATTAACAAAGTGCAGAAGAAGTTAAATGGCTGGAAATGCAAATTTCTTTCTCATGCAGGACGAATTATTTTAATTAAGTCAGTCTTGGCTTCAATTCCTGTTTATTTCATGGCTTTTAATATCATTACAGCTGGTGTTATTGATGCTTTGAACAAAATTATAAGGGACTTCTGGTGGGGACACTCTTCAAAGGATAGGAAGATGCATCTTTTAGGTTGGAAGGAGATTTCTAAACCAAAGCTCAATGGAGGTACATGCATTCGTGATCTTCGAATTATTAACATGGCTTTGGTTTCCAAACTATGTTGGTCCTTTTTGTATCAACCCAACACAACCTGGGCAAGTTTGATGCGTGCCAAATATCTACGGGATAAATGTTTCTGGACTGTACCTCAACAAAAATCAACAACTTCTTCATGGAAAGGTATCTTAACTCTAAGAAATCATATATCAAATCATGTTTGTTGGATCATCGGTGATGGAGGTCAAGTAAAAATTTATGAGGATCCCTGGATCCCAACTCTGGTTGGCTTTAAAATTATTTCGAATCTAGTACCGGGCATTAATGTGGTTTGGGTTAAGGACCTCTTTATCAATGGTACTAGAGGGTGGAATGTACCTCTACTACAATCATTATTCTCACTTCTTGAAGTCTCTGCAATCTCTCAGATTCGGCTGTATCACACTGAAGATAGACTAATCTGGACGAAAACAAACTTGGCAACTTTTCAACTCAGTCCAGTTACAGGATTTTAGTTGATCAGACTCCATCTTCTTCTAGCTCTTCATCAATTGATTTTCCGTGGAAGAAGTTTTGGGCCATCAAATCTATATCTCCAAGAATTCATATTTTTATTTGGCGCTTGATTTCGAATGCTCTACCCTTACGATCGAACATTGGCTGACATATTGATGGTTTTGATCGGACTTGTATTATGTGTGGCTTAAGTGAGGAAGATAATGATCATCTTTTTCTTATATGTTCGGTTGTGAAGAAATTCTGGTTTCATTCGCCTCTAGGAGTTAGATGTGATGTTTTTGGATCGGTTACAGAGTTAATTGATTCATGGGTATCTCACAATGAAGAAGCGTATAAGTTGGGAGCTTGTCTAATCTGGAATTTTTTTAAGGCAAGGAACAAGAAATATTTTGACAAAGAAGACTTGTGCTTTACAAAAATTAATAAAGCTGCTCTTAGGTGCCTTAATGATTATTCATCAAATTTTCTAGAAGAGGGAACAACTGAATTAGGGATTCTTAATTCAGCTTCCACTTCTTTAGATACATTTCAGTGGATTCCACCGCCTGAAGGTGTGAAAAAAATCAATGTTGATGCTGCCTTTAAAGATAATAAGTTTGCTGCTGCGGCTGTTGTTAGAGATAGTATGAGAAGTTTTTTGGGTTGCATTGCTGTTATAGGTATCACAGATTCAGTGGAGACTGCTGAGTTGCATGCCTTAATCCTTGGTTTGAAATTCTCAAGTCGTTCTGATAACAACCCTTGTTGGTTGGAAGGGGATTCTTTGAAGGTTATCTCTTGGGTCAATGATTCATCTTCTAAGCCTCCTTGGAGGCTGGAAAATCAGGTTTATGAAGCTCGCTCCATCATTACTAATTCAAACACTTAATATGTATCTTTTGTGCGTCGTTCTTGTAACTCAGTTGCTGATCTATTGGCACATTTTGCTTTTCAATATTCTGTAGAGGACGTATGGAGTCCTGGATTAGCTCCAGCATGTATTGAGGAAGCCCTTGCTTGTGAACAGGATTCCTTAGTTATGAATGAATAATATCTTTGTTTTTCCTTTCAAAAAAAAAATTGAATCCAATAACATAAAATGCCACATTGATTAGCAAATTTACAATATACACTTATGGTTTGTTTGGATGGGGGATTCCAAGGTATGGATTCAGTGGGGACCAGGGATTTATGTTTCCCTAGTTTGTTTGGCTGCCAAGAATCCCTGGAAACTTGTTTCCCAGGGAAACATATTTTCCAGCAAATCCCTGTTTTGGAGTCCCACCTCCCCCCTTAGAATGTGCTGGAATTCTAAGCTAATGATTCACTATGTATGCACCCAACTCAATGTAGATTACACCCCATAAAATTAAAACAACAAAATAGAGATTTTCCTTGGATTTTAAATGGTAACCAAACAAACCAAATGATTCAAGCTTCCAAGGATTCATGAATATCCTTGGATTCTTTTATGGTTGCCAAACAAACCAAAGGATTCATGTTTCCAAAGACTTGGCCCGTTTGGTTCGTGATTCAAAAACTAATTTTTGAAAATGAAAAATGATTAGAAATTAGGATTGTATTTTTTGAATTTTTAAAATCATAAAAAGTGTTTGGTATCAAATCTGAAAATTGTTTTTAAATTTTAAAAACTCAAAAAACCTGTTTGGTATAGTATTTTAAAACTATTTTCAAAATTAAAAATTTGGAGGTTTTTTTTTAGTAAACTACATAAAAAACACCCTAGTTTAGATAAATTACACCTAAAATCTTTCAAAAATGCTCTTTGTTTTTTTTATGTCTAGATCATTTATTTTTTAATCTAAACCATTTATTCTTCAATTTAGACCATTTATTCTTCATCTAGACCCACAAACATAAATTATAAATTCTCACACTAATAATGAATATTATAAATATATAACAATCATCTTCCATACCAAAGTTATCAATGTATATTTGATATGCTACCAACTAGTTAAGCAGGTCTTAAGACTATACTAATTACGAATATAGTCAAGCCACATTGCCCCAGCAATTTGATCTCTAGTTTCATTCATTTGACTAATATTTCTCTCACCCAGATCCATGTCTACCTTTTCTTGCCTCACTCCCGAACTTTCTTCGTCTACCACAATAAGATCCTCAGCCTGGTATTGATTAAAGAACTCATCACCCATTGATTCCATTCTGATAAAATTGTGCAATGTGCAACAAGCAATGGGAATGTGTCGCTGCCTTCTAACTGGATAATTAGGCATTAATTTTAGTATGGGAAACCGAGCCTTAAGCACTCCAAAACAACGCTCAATAACATTGCGTAGTGATGAGTGCCTATAGTTGAATAATTCCATCGGACCCTTTGGTTGTTTGCCTCTTCCTCTATAATCACGCAAGTGATAACGTTCTCCACGATAGGGTGAGAGAAACCCAGGCATATTTGTATAACCAGAGTCGACGACGTAATATTTTCCTGTGGACAATGCATCTAATAACTTTAATCCATTCAAATTATGATAATATATCTTATTAGTAAAAATAACTTTCATAATTAAAGTTGTACTTTATACCTTCTTTAGGCAAAGGGAACTCATTGTCTTCTTTAGCAATAGCATCGAATAAAATTCTTGAGTCATTAGCTGTTCCTTCCCATCCCGTGTAAACAAATGTGAATAGCATGTCAAATGAGCATGCACACATTATGTTTTGTGTCACTTGAACTTTTCTACCTCGATATGGGGTCTGTTTGGAGGCAGGTGCCCATGCACTGATATGTGTTCCATCAATAGCGCCAATGCAATCCTATCAAGTAACAATCCAAATCAAAATATGTTAGCACTTGAATACAATATATATTAATATATATATGAAACTATTATCATGTACTTTACCTTAAACCATGGATAGTATTTAGGATTCCCCATGATCTCGGGAGGTGTCTCATCCATATTTGGAGGTCCAATTATACGACAACCAAGCCTATATATTGCTTTGAGAACTTTTCTGAAATGCCTTGATACAGTCTCATTTGAATGTTGAAACATTTCAGCAACAACCCTATTTCGTGCTGAATGACCAACGGTATACAAAAACATTCCTACCATCTCCTCGACACAGATTGATTTATCATCTTGTAAAAAATCCAGTGTCCTCAAAGTTGAGCATAATTTTGTGAATGTATGCTTGTCCATTCTCATTAAATCAAATAACCTATTAGGATGTCCATTCAATAGCTCTAACATGTATTCACGACCAGTAAGTTGTGAAGTTCTACATGGCACTTTAATCAATGAATGTGAATAATACTTGTATATTTCTGTGACCAAAAGTAATTCCCCAAAGGAATCATCTGAATCAGAAGATGAGTCACTTTGGAAACTTGTATCGGACATTATCCTATAAAAAATACAAAGAAACAGCAGTCATATACAAATTCAACAACATAATTACCAAAATAACTAATACTTATTTCAGATTCGTATCCACACCAAAGTGTCTACATTCAAACATAACAAAATAGTAACAAGTTCATAAAACTAACAATGAAACCAACAAAATAATAAGTACCTAACATCAAAACCAACAAAATAACAAGTACTCAGTTTAGGACCATATTCCACACCACCTGCCTACATCCAAACTCATCAAAATAGTAACAAGTTCACAAAACCTAACAACGAAACCAACAAAATAACAAGTATTCAATTCAGGATCATATTCCACACCACCTGCCTACATTCAAACACATCATCCACTCATTTCAATCTGTCAAGCCACATTCTTCTCCTTGAATCTGGCATTTTAATAAAGATCCTTCTCCAATCAGAATTAGTAAATTTTTCAATGGCCTTAACATAGACATCATCTTCCACGCCATCCATGGAATCCAATAACTCCATACAATCTTCAATGGATGCTACCTCACGTACAGAAGAAGATGATTCCTTATTTTTTATATGTTCAGTCCTAGCCAAAGTAGCTTCAGTTTTGGCACTTAGAGATTTTGTCCATGCTTCAAGTGCATCGTCCATCTTTGACACCTTAGACACCTTTGATTCTTTTTTCATGGGAAGATCAACAGGAGGGTCTAGAGGACGACGTCGTGATTGGCTAGTGGTATCTGCAGAGCTTGAAGCTTCCACGTGAGCCCCAGAGTTAAGGAATTTGGACTCTAACTCTCTTTCAGTATCTGAATCAGGAGGGTCCTTTCTGGATGAATTATACATATCTCCACTAGCAGTTGTATTACTGAATATCTCGCCAAGCACTTCATAATTTTCTAATCCTTTTTTACGAAAAGATTTTGCAGAAGGGTTTTTCTGCATGTTTAAAATACAATAACATATTAGACTATGCATACATTAATGTATGAATCCTAAACATCAACACTATTCATACCTTAAGGTAGGACTCCCAAAAACTGTCAGTTGCATAAACTTTATTTTTCTCTGGATCCCAACCAATCCCCGTTTGAGCTATTAGTTGGGCAAAGGCACGATGTGACATCCGCAAGCGATTGTATTTTGACTTCAACTTGGGGATGGTATATCTCTTACCAAATTTAGTAAATATTGCATTATCTATAGCACCCCACGTTTTCTTATCCAAAGTTGAGGTCTGCAAGCCTTTTTTTGCCTCCTCGTGCACTAGTTGAACGAAATAATTCTCAATTGGAGGTGGCCAATTGGCAACATCATCCACATCGTCACTCTTTGAAGCCATCCCCACGCTATATAGTACAAAGAACAAATTAAAAGAAGGATAAATGTTTAAATGTTGAGGTTCTTATGAGTAGAAAACTAGCTATGATAGACCATTCAGGATGAATTTAACATCAGCCATCCACACACTATATATATATATATATATATATATATATATGTCTGCCACTTCTAAATAACACCAAAAGAAACAAAGGGGGGAATACAAAGACTAAAGACTTTTACTATCAAATTAAACAAAATTAAAACAAACACGTTAATATTATGTTACCATTCATTAACGTTGAGATTAGAGATTAATGTTTAGAATTTGGATAGATAAAACATGCATTATGCGTTTAATTTGGTTAATGGCTGGGACCTGATTGTTATGGGTTACCAATTGAATTGTCCATATTTCAGGAGCAGCTGGACATATCACTACATTCCCTAAAGAAAACTAACATAGTTAGTGCAAAAACAGAATAACCATAAAAACAAAGTAAGATATAATGGGGATGTGCTGAAGGCACGGGTTACAGCTAGTTCAAAATAAAAAAAGCTGAAATGCATAATAGCTTGGATTATGCTAATTTTTAATACAACGTGCGCCTAGAATAAAAAGGTGAAACTTAATGATATATTTGTTGAGTTTCCAAACATAATATGTATCATGGATAAATGACCTTTTGCTTATTAAGCTAAGGTACCAATAGAAACGGAAATGAGTCACTAGATTGCACTTTGTGTTAAGTTGAGGTAGTTTTGGCTAGTATATGTGCAAGTATGAAATTGAATTTCGTTTTCAATGTGTTATGCATTCAACGTGTAACATCAATTGAGACAACATTAAAATTTTTGAGTCCCAAGCCAAAAACCATCCACAAGAAAAATGTGATGGATCCCAATTAATCCCATCCCAAGAATGTCTAAACCAATTCGCATTTCAGGGCACAAATCCAACAAACACAATACGATCCAATTCTTTAATAAAGGGAGACTTAAAACAGGATTACTTGCCCTACAGTTGTTTGTTTTGTAAGGTAATAGAATAGTAGTAGTATTGTTACTGATCCAAGTCTACGGTCAACCACTTTCGAGGTGCCCTGCCTCAATTCAAGATTCTTCCTAATCCTAATCCTCAGACCACAGTCCTCCTGAAGTATATGTATCAAAAGTAGTAAAGTAAACGCACTTTGGATGGGTTAGTTGGTTTTAACCCTTTCCTGCTCCTACTAGAACCAAGATATTTACTCATATATATCTAACACCCTAAATTAAAAACTTAAAACTCATTAACAGAGAAGTCCAAAACTACCAGTTAAGAGGAATTGGAAGTTGAAATATAAATATAGATTTCATAAGTTCCTAACTGAGTGCTCAAATTTCTAAAGCATGTACAAGATGCACAAAAGCTGAGAGAAACTTTAGAGGTACAATGCAATATTTTTTAAACAGAAAACCAAGAAAGAGCAAGTGTAAAGCACTACAAATCTACTTATCCAAATCTCTCTATAGATGAATAATTAGTTTAAAAAATGATACATCACATACATAAGAATCGAGGAAAGAAAGCTGTTCACAGACAGTGTTGGGAGCAAACAGACGTTGGAAAACATCATAAAGCTTCCAAAGCAAAAAAGCATCTCTTTGAGGTAAGAGAAATCAGCACATACAGTAATTATCTGAAAAAGCACTTTGCTTAGACTTTGACTACCAAAAAGTAATTAATTAACGAATGAAGGAGTGAATGAGAGAATAAAGTGATTATCATTAGGATCAGATGAAAAATCATTCCACATTCCCATTGAAGACTAATAACAATACAAAAACATTAAATTCCAGATAAAAGGTGTCTATAAGTTTCTATAGAATCAATTGTTTAGAGGGTTCTACAAAATCATAGCACCTTATGGCATCCTTGGGTAGCAACTTAAATATAAGGAGTACGCAGAACATTCAAGCAATGAAATAACTTGAAACAGTACCTACTAATAGAAACAATAACATTGATCAAATTCCATTGTGGAACAGGAGGTAGTGACAATCTGATGCAATTTGATCACCATGTTCTAGGATTTAAAAAAAACAAAAAAAATTTCACAAAAGAGATTCAAAACTTAAAGAAAGGATTGCATTTGTGAATTATTTGTGATTCTGGTTCTGCTCAGATTAGAGAACCAAGGGAAATGTACTGATAATGGCACATGGAATTATGGAATTATTTGTAATTCTGGTTCTGCTCAGATTGAGTTTTTGTTACATCTATGAAGCTTGAAATTGTATTTATAGGTCTAATTGTTCAAAACCTTAAATGTATTCTTACCAACCCAGGCCTAATTAATCATCCTAATTAACATCAATAAATTAATTAATTCTAATTTAGTACCAATTCCATTTAGAGAGAGTGAGAGATATTTATCAATCATAGAAGAGGGGGAGAAAGAAAGGGATCTCCAACTGGAATCACAGCAGGTATAATTTAATTAAAAAAAACAAAAAAAAACAAACGTGCTGGGTTATGCAAGAAGGGGGAAAGATACTCCCTTCTGCACTTGTGATAGAAACTACCTGAGATTTGACCTCCAATGTATCGAAGACCCGTCAATGATCCCTCAAATAGAAACCGTAGAAATTCGAAATTCAAAGAGTGAGAGAGATTGAGAAAAAAAAAATGAGAGAGTGAGAGAGCAAAATAGAGAGAGTAAGGGAGAGAAATACGAGTTTTGAGCTCTAATTTTGTCAAAGTCGATTCGACAATGATAAACAACCTAAAAACAGAGATCGGCTGATGCAAAGAGAGGGAGAGAGAAAGAAAGAGAAGGGGAGAGAGAGAGGGAGAGAGAGAGAGAGAGATACCTTGTAGAGATCCATCAAGTTTCAGAGGAGAGCTTCAATGGTAGAGAGGAGACCTTCAATGGTGTGATGGTTTTTTACGCCTCTCTCAACTTGAGCCCGAGTCCCGATGAAAAAGAAAACAAATAAAACGATATTTTTTTATTTTATGATTTTAGACTGTTTTAAAAACAGTTTTACAAAACTTGTTTTAAAAAACGGACCTACCAAACAGGATTTTTCCTTTTTTTTATTTTTATTGTTTTGTAAAACAGAAAATTATTTTTGAAACACAAACCAAACGGGCCCTTATGTTTCCCAGGGAAACATGAATTCTGCATCCAAACACATTATTCCTGAAATCAAGGGTCTGGAATTTTTTTAGTAGATAATTTTGTCAAAGTCATGACAAGTCTCCTGACCAACAGATTTGGCTGCCTGAAGTAATTTGATCGAATTTTATTTTTTCGGTAAGTACCTAACTTGGGCTGGCTGCCTATATCGAAATATAAGTGCCTAAAACATTGCAGTTACGGAGGACATATGCGTCGTTTTTTAATTTTGGAGGGTAATTTCGTCTTTAAGGCTGCAAAACCCTAATTCTGAAGTCTGCGTACCAAAAAAAAAAAAGAGTGATATAAAAAGTTGTGACTAACTTACAACCCCTGAAAACCCTAATCTCAATTGTTTGAGGTCTTGGCTGTTGGCGTTCGCTGTAGTAGTTTAGGAGACGCCAAGATCTACTTCACCCATCAACCAACAAAAATGGTATCCATCTTTCGATCCTCTTTTATCTATATCTCCCACTCTGTGTTATTTGCAGGTTTATCGTTTTTTCTTGTTCTGTTTTTACCGAATTAATCTGATTCATGAATTCTCATTGTCACAGTCTCTGGTTGCAAACGAAGAATTTCAGCACATTTTGCGTGTGCTGAACACTAACGTTGATGGAAAACAAAAGATCATGTTTGCTTTGACCTCCATTAAGGGTATTGGAAGGAGATTTGCAAACATCGTCTGCAAGAAGGCCGATGTTGACATGAACAAGAGGTTGGTTCTTTTGTTTTGATTATATATTTAATGGGTATTTCTCGTTTTTGTTAGATTTGATTTATTTTTAACTTTTTTCTTGGGATTTTTTCACTGTTTTATTTGGATTAATTGGCTTCTGGGTTCAGTAGCTAAGTAGGTTCTGCAAATTGGTTTTGGATTGTTTTGATTTTACCTTTAATGGGTGTTTAACTGTTTGTCGGTCATGCTTTTATATGTTTCTTTTTTAAATGAAGATTGAAGCTTTGATGTTGTCTATTTGGATACTTTGGGATCTCTAGTTAAATGAACCAGTCAATTATGTTAATGAGAGATTTGTTTTACTGCACTTTGTCAGGTTTTATGGTCTTAACTCTTATTAAGGGTTAGATTTCTACTTATAAGGGTTATAGTGTTTTCCTAGTTTTCTTAGTGTAATGTTGTCTTGGAATTGTTAGGGCTGGTGAATTATCTGCGGCAGAGCTGGAGAATCTCATGGTGATCGTTGCGAACCCCCGACAGTTCAAAATCCCAGACTGGTTTTTGAACAGGAAGAAGGACTACAAGGATGGGAGGTATTCACAGGTTGTGTCAAATGCTCTTGACATGAAGCTGAGAGATGATTTGGAGCGATTGAAGAAGATCAGGTATTTTTCTTGCTTCAATGAGTCATTATTTTAGTTTTAATGTGAATTTTGTGGTTCTCTGTTTCTTCATCCATATTCCTTTTGTGAGCTAGAAAATAGGTAGTGTTTGATTCCATTATGTTCCATGAGAGCACAGCAAAACATTCCCATTCAATATACTTTTCATCCAAAAATGTTTGAAGACAGATTATTGCTGATGTAGGTGGGATGATGCTTTAATCTTCTGTTCAAATTTTAATTCATTCATTAGTAAGGCACACAGTGTTATTATCACACTAAGACCTGGGGTTTGTTGCTGATAATTTGCTAACTGAAATTTAGGACATGTGCCCTAATGCTGCTGATGACATGCTAGACTATGCCTAGAGGTCCATGTTAGAACCTGTCATAGTCGTCATAAAGATACACTTTAATATGATGTGGGCAGAAATTAAGTTTTCATGAATATGTTTTTAGGCATATCGTTCCGATTATTGTTTAAAATCTCATTTCCATTAAATATCTTGGTTAATTATAAGATTGAGATGTTCTGACAGAAACATTCCAAATCTATTTTAGGAGATTGTCCAATTTTGTCTCACATGGATTGATTGAGAAACTTGGTCTCTGCTAGAGAAATCTGAAGATAGATTTCCAGACTTAGAATCAGGTTTACAAGCACATGAAAATAAGAACCTCGAGATGTTGTAATGACAATAGACCTCAGATTGTGACATACAAATACTAAAATGAAGCTATACAACCAGGGTTGTTTAGTGGTTTTTACCAGTGTTAATATATATTGATGTTGTAAGTTTGTGATAAATTCTCAATATTCCTATGCCATAGTTGCTTTAGTAAATATTACCCAAGTCAAAGTTCTTTACAGAGGTTAGGTGCATTAGTACTTTAAAAGGGGACTATTTTTCTTACTCTTGTGTGCATCTTTTCTTTTATTTTCTGTTCACTTACTCTTTTTATGAAGGTAAATATCTTTGACCACTCACGGGATTTTACCAGTGTTAGACGATGTTGTCAGAATGATTGGATTGTAGGTTCTGAAATTGGTGAATAAGTCTCCCCTTGGGAGTTCTGAAGTGATCTAGTCTCCCTGGCTTGTTTTTTACTAGAACAGCTTAAGATTTCAGCTGATTCATAGGATCACTGCATTATGGTCTGGTTATGATGTTAAGCACTGGCCACTGTTTGTTGGTTGTAATTGAATTAGAACCAGAATGATTTTTTATTCTAATGGTAACATAACAATATTGAGTCAAGGTCTGTCTTTGGGAAAACATTAGTTTGGTTATTCCTCTTTGATTTATTTCTTAGTGGATCTTTATATATGGCTGGAAAATGAATGCTACTGATCATCAATTCAGAAACTCAATTTGAGATAGTCTTTTGATCATTCCTGAAAATTTGTTTTGTTTATCTAAAAAGTTTTAGTGGGGGCACAAGAATTCCATCTTGATATTTTATATCTTCTGTTTTGCAGGAACCATCGTGGTTTGAGGCACTACTGGGGTCTTAGAGTCCGTGGTCAGCACACCAAGACCACAGGTCGTAGGGGAAAGACTGTTGGTGTCTCTAAGAAGCGTTGAGCTTTTGTTCTACACTTGGAACAGCATGCAATTCATGTGGTAGTGAGGTTTGTGTTTCTGTTACAGGTTCGGGACCTAGAAAGACTTCAATCATGATCTATATAGTTTAGGATTGCGGAATGTGGTGGTGCTTTTTCTTACTTTTGAGAACCAAGTGAATATGATTAGTGAAATCTGAAAACTAAAAAGTTTTTGATATTATCTTGCAGTGTAGCAGAATTTCTTTTTCAATTAATTGATGGTTATATGTACTTGCATTAATGTAGACACTTGCTTGTCCTAGTTCTTTTCCGAAAAGATCTAAAACAAAATTTTGGTTTGGGAAGCATTTTGCCTAGTTTTTTTTTTGTAACACAAGCTAGAACGTTAGGAATAAATTTGTTTTGGGGGATTGAGCAATGTTCTTATAGTCTCGAAAATCCCGGTACCTTGGTGATTTCACTAGATATTTTGAATGCACTCTTGACTTTGGTGGATCCTTTCTCAGGTATTGGTTTTTGGTAGTATGGATAAAAATGGAGAGAGTGAGAGATAGCATACTAACCAGAACCGTTGTATAAGTCTGATTAAAAAAAACCAGAACTGCTGTATAGGGGTGACGCTCTGCGTAGGCATTCCGAAACATAGGGTATTTCTTAATTGGCGGCTCTGGTGATCCTACTCCATTTTGTGGTTGGTTTACTGAGAGAGAAAGAAGAGAGAGAGAGAGTGAAGAGAGAGAGAAGATAAGAGAGAGGAGAGAGAATCTTTCTTGTTAACTTGGTTGTTTTAGAAGGATCGTAATTTAAAGAACCCTTCTGAAATATCTGCAATAGAAGTTCTTTTCATGTCTCGCTCTCTCTCTGAATATGAGCTTCATTTTCTCACATAGAAGCCTTCTATTAAAAATCCAGTCCACCAATCTATAAGACAGATTATCCAGCCGGTCTGTATAGCAGCATGTCACGGAGGAATTCCCAAAAATGGGAATAATCCCACATCGGATGGAGAAGGGGTGTTCTTGGGGTTAATATGGGTTTGGGTCAACTCCACCTAATGGGCTAGTCTTTTGGGTTGGAAGCCCAGACCCGTGACAAAGTGGTATCAGAGCAAACCCGACCCATTTCGATGTCACGCCAAGCGCCCAATCGGGTAGGCAGGGTGGCCCGATGATGTTGCGCCCACACAAAAAGGTTGTGTCCACAAAAGGTAGTGGGTCCCCCAAAGGAGGGTGGGGACGGGTAGGCAGGGTGGCTCAACGAGGGCGTTCTTGGGGTTAATCTCACATCGGATGGAGAAGGGGTGTTCTTGGGGTTAATATGGGTTTGGGTCAACTCCACCTAATGGGCTAGTCTTTTGGGTTGGAAGCCCAGACCCGTGACAAGCAGCTCTCAAACGGTTTACAATTTTAGAACCCTAAGGGGGTCAGCGTTTTTCAAACCCGGACCTGGATTCCTGACTGACATTTTATTAGATTTGAGGGCCCAAGAATTTGACCCTAAATGCCAGGCTAAATGTCTCAATCACCATTTGTTGAGGTAGTGATGCTACAGGAATTCCGGATTTGCACCCCAGCTAATACCCTTGAGACATTAGACTAACTTTAGACCCAATAGTAGACTTGGGGTATGATTTGTGCAAATTCGGGTTCCCCTAGCAAAATCCCTAGGGAGTCTTTGCTTTGGAGAGAGAGGGTATTCAGTTCATGTTGCTATTCATCGATCACCAAAGATGTATCCATTCCAAAAAAAAAAGCGGTAATTTTGTTCCATAAAATATGTGAGGACTTGAATTGAACTTCAAGAAGCTCCAAAAAAAAAAATCAGTAATTTCCAAGCCCAAAACCGGCCAGAGGTCAGCTTGGGTGGAAATGGGTCATTTTATAGGCGCCCTCCAAAATTTTATTGGCAGGCGCTGGATGCCGAGAGGGATGAACCTGAGAGTACAAAAATTTGTCTAAAAACTCGAACCCAACCCAAACCAACGTAGGCAAGACCAGCCCAAGCTTGGCGAGTTCAGGTTGTGCCGATTGGGTTCGGCTTTGGATTCTTGGTAAGACCCACCCACCCCCACCCAATTTGCATGCCCTACACCAGGGTGCCCTTAACTCCCTCTTTCAATGTATCATCTGGTCGATCTGTTGAAACGGGTCAGTCCCATCCGGGTTTGGGTTTGTTAACTCTAGGGTTTCCCTTCCTCTTTTTCACAGGGTTGAGGGTTTTCACTTTCACCACCTCCAACAAAAGTCAAGTGAATCTAACAAATCATTTTAACCCCTCTTTCTGCAACGTTTCTTTGAATGATTCTGCAAAAGATGCTGAATTAACTTCATCAGAGATTCAGATCCAATCATTGTACATCTCTACAATCAATGACAATTCAAATTTTTTTCATCTCAATAATGGTACATCAGCTTAGACCTGCAAGGTTAATAGTTAGTGTCTACAGCTTGGTTGCTTGATTGAAGGGGGAGTTATATTTATGAGTACTTTTTTCTGTTTCATTTTTTTTGTGGGGTTTTCAATTGCTTTATGGCCCACACTCTTCTTAAACTCTTGACCCATACATATCCCTCCACATCACCTAAACCCTAAGTCCAAATGTTTCTACTTTCTAACCATTTGGGTTCTATGAGTGAGCCCATTAAAAAATTCCAAGCCCATGATAGGAAAAATAATTTCCGTTTCAAAATCTAAGAGTCAGAAATGAACCATCATTTTTCAGATGTGGGTCCCACCAATTTTTTTAGTGAGTGGACCCCACACCCACACATTGTACAAGCAAGCCAACCATTTTTCCTATGATGTGAACAAGATATTATCTTTTCGGGGCTTTAGTTGATGAGGACAAAATACCTGTTTTTGTCTTTTAAGTTATCACTTTTTGAATGGTTGTGAAGTAGCTGACTTCAGCTGACTCATCCATCCATCTAATAATATACCTCTGTAATGTGGCTACTGATTCATACTTTCGTCCCTCCTCTTTCATCTAAGCAATCATCATATCTTCCATATGGCTAACTACACTACCCTAAGTACCCTTCCACTGATCAATAGCTGAATGATAATAGACAATTGATCTTTTTATGCTGGTACCTTTACACAGCTTTTATATAGTTATGTGGGCCCACATAGAGACAAATTTTTAATTATTTTACGAAAAATTAATCCATAGATCATCTCGATACGACCCAAGCGTAAGTAGTTCATAAAAATATAGTAAAAATGGGTAAAACATGTAAAAAGAGACCCGCCCTAAAAAAAATTTGTAAAAAGAGACTCCTAAAATTCAATTAAATGTGTTTTAGTAGTGATTGTATAACTGCAATCATTACACTAAACTGTAGTAGACACTCATATAAATTTACTGAAAGTGTGAATATTTGTAATCATAAAAATGACTACATTTATTTACAGCTTAATTCACCATTTTCATGCGGGAACCCGCTATAAATTCTTGTAATGATTGCATTTATTACTTATACAATGAATTAAAGTACATTCAATTGAATTTTGAGTTACAAATTTTCCCAAAAATTCCCCTACCAACTTAACTCCTGTTAAACAAAGCCCTAATTACTAAATACACATTTGGGGAAACCATTGATGAGTAATAAGATACATGTTTCTCCATTACAGCCATTTGATTTAGCTCTTTAAAAAGTGACCCACTCACTGTTGGTGTTTCTTTAGGAAACAAAACCAATGAGAGAAATCTAGAGAGAGAAAGAAGAGAGAGAGAGAGTTTCTTTGTGAATCCAACACACTTCCATCGATGTGGTAATGCTTTCAAAAGTTTGCCTCCAAAAGAGGTTACTTAAGGCTATAAAACAAAGTTGCATGATCAACAATTTATTAACAAACATTACATGCATGAAATAATATATATCGACCAGATCAATGCTTAATTACCAACCATCAGATTTAAAATCTGAGGGCACATATTTGAACCTTAATTTGACTTTAATTTAGGGTAACCCATTTTAAAAATTTCTTTTTTGTTTGGATAGGGTAACCATTTTCTATGTCTTCTGAAATCACAACAAGAAACCTGATTTCACGCAAAAGATTTCTTAATGTTTGTTTAACGAAACTCATTAACAAAAAAATTGTTTCTTTAACAAAAGACACTAATTGCTTCTTTCTTTTTATATTTTTTTATCTGAATGATACTAATTGATCCTAAGCAAAGATTATAGTTTTTGAAAATTAGCATTTCTAAATTAACACAATTTTAACGAGCATCAATACTTAGCTTCCAATCTTGCCAAAATATAAGAAAATCAGTTCGTTTTAAAACTTCAAGCTAACCTTTAAAATATTAATAAATTTTTAGCATTCTTATTTTATAGGTGATTTTCATTAAATTTATAGAGTTAAGATGAGTTTTAAGATAATCAATTGATTTTTAGATATAATGATTTACATAGTAAAAAGAATATTCTAAACGAAAATTATTTTCTATGGAAGTCCCACGCAATGAGCCATAGTGCAATATCTGATATTTTTTCCATTAAATTTAACTTCTTCGTTAAAATGTTAAACATAAAAGAGTCTTCTCGTGATGTTTGTTTCAAATTTTTTTTTTCGAGATTTCTACGACATTTTTATATAACATTCTCTCTCTCTCTCTCTCTCTCTCTCGTACATTTGCCTCTTTCTTCTTGTAGAGAGATTTAACTTCTATTCGTACCTCCTACCAAGAGAAGATTGAATATATGTAATTCTGTATATTATAAACACCACGTACAACATATAGAATGTACATATTTGCTAGTTGTCTACCAGAACTACGACGTTCTCTGTACAAGAAAACAAAACATCACCGGCAGTCTACAAACTAGACTCAAATTTTAGCAGATAATAATTACCACATTGTAATCTTCTATTATCTCTATCCTTGCATCCAAACAATCACCTAAGTAATTAGTCTTCCTTTAATAAAATCTTGACCAAACTTAAAAAGAAAGAATTTATTTAAAAAGCCATACAAGTGGGATCGTTTTTTTAAGAGCACTACTGCCCACGTGAGACCTACTAGGGTTTAATATTACTTTATTTCTACGTACACACATACTTACAAAAACCACTCCATTTCTCTATACACATAGAACATCAAATTTTATGTGTATAATAATGTGGGCCCCACCTCGAGAACCAACTAAAGTCTTAAAAGAAAGGACCTGAACGAACTTCTTCTCTCTTTGAATGCACCTTGAAACAGAGACCAAAACCAGCACGTGGCCCCTCGTGACACACAAATTCAAAACCCTAATTTCGAGGACCACCATATTAATTTAATATTGTATGTATCTTATAAAAAATTCCGAAGCGTGACCCATGGGAGCTCGTTAAAAGCGGAGCGTGACGGGGAGTTGCGTATTTTTACGTACCCCGCCAAAACTATACGTTATAAATTATTATTATTATGGGCTCGAGCTTTTATAGAGGCGCGTCATACGATAAGCTTCATAAAATGATGTAGTGTAACACGGAGTATTTTAATTCAATAGGATAATAATATTTTGGCCGTCGCCTTCTGTTACTTTTGTCAATTCGTCGGCCTTATCCAAAGGACTGGGTGACCGAGCAGGTGGGGCCCACTTAACCCGGGTAGTTGCACGTGGATGACCTGCTACACAGGGATCTCAATTATTTCGCGTGCCCCTCTTGCCCCCATACATGCTCCTTGCTTTGTCTGCTGCCCGAAACTATTTCGGTCAGTTTTGCACACGTGTGATGTTTTATTCAATTTGAGCCGCTTGATGGATATCTAACGGTACAATGTCTCTATCCACACAGTAGGTGGGGCCAAAATTTTGATGAACCATTCCTTGTAGATTTGTCATTGCACGTCGTGGGATATCGTGGATGGCGATTTCTCTATCTCTCTCAGTTTTTGTTGCTTTTGCTTCATCGTCTATTTGTGGCTAATTGTTTATAGGACGGTGCTATTTGAACATTGATGCCAATGTTACAATTGTAACATTTGACTGTGGTGCTCATATGGTTATACTTTAAGAGCTAAAATTTTGTGAGGTTGTTCTCTTCATTATTCAGATCATACTTCCAAAAAATCAGCCAATTTTAAAATCTCTAACCCCATAAAAAATTGAATCTTTTTCGCACCGTTCATTTCTCACCGTTAATTTACAATCAACTTCCGATCAATTTTTAATGGGGTTAGAAGTTTTAGAATGTTATGATTTTTTGTGAGGATGATCTTCATAGTGAAGAGAACAACTTCTTAAAATTTTAGCTCTTAAAGTGTAACTATGTGGGCCCCACAGTCAAATGTTACAATTGTAACATTTGATCTCAATGTTCAAATAGCATTGTCCTTGTTTATAAAGTATAGAATTACAATTAAATTTCATGTAAATAGAAATCCTACCTAAAACCTAATAAAAATTAAAAATAATTTTTTATAAAAAGTACTCGTTCACACAAAATTTACAAAATAAATTTCAATTTTACTAAATATTTTAATTTTCGTAATACTAGTTCTTCGCATACCCTTGTATGTAAGGTAACACTAACATGTCCTTGCAAGTTGAGTGGTCTCTTGAGAAGAATCAATTTGTTGCACATAGGTGTTTGGTCCAGCGGTTGTGCACCCCTCTAATGACTTGGAAGGTCTTGGGATTAAAACTCTTGACCTGTAGTTTGCCATTAGTTTGTGTTAAATTATATTTAGTAGTGTTAAATTATATTTAGTAGTAAATAAGATAGTCCTTCGGTGGCGGTTATGATAGTCTTATGGTGACGGTTACTATGGCGGTGTCTTTGCACTTCTCACACGTCTTTCATAATATATTTGAGTCTCCTTATTAATGTGTCTTGAGCATTAGTCTCCTTCAAAAAAAAGAAGAAGAATCAATTTGTTATGCGCGCCAATTGTGAACAAAAGAAATCGATGGAAATTGGGAAATTACGAAACGAGTAATAATGTACTAAACGAAAATTGGCTCATTCTAAATTCATTTTTGTGCTCAATCATTAGCCATAGTCTATTTTAGGTCTTGTTGGTCTCAACGTGGCTCTACCAAAGACTTAGTAATGGTTCTGATCTCGTTCAGGCTTCCACTGATCTCCAACTATCTCTTTCTTTATCAAACAAACTTCATTGACAAGTAGGTCTTCACCCACATATAGAAAGCCTGCTTCGTGACAGACAATATAATCGACAATTAAACAGTAAACTTGATTTAAAGAATCATGACTACTGCTGAAGAAAAAAAATGAAACCAAGATTGTTGCTAGAATAACCTTTAAAGCTCCAAAGCCATATTAACACAAATATATCTTTATTTAAATAAGAAATGAGTTGATTCCGTGTTATTTTTGAAAAATGCTAGACTTACTGCATTTTCCTACTGCCTAGTCATGCTACAGTTGTGTTATAATCTCACACCCCTTGTGATTTGTGACGTTCTCAAATTGACTCAAATACTCTCTTAAATAGCCTAGGCAGTAAATACGTGTAGCATCACTGATTATTTATAACATAATATTGGGCTAGAACCCTTTTTTTTAGGGTGGTTTAAGGGAGAGGACAATGCTTCTTAGAGTTATAAGTGTGACACCCGTTTTCGTATAAACGGAATCCGGCAGAGTCTCGCTTGTAAATTAAGCCTTTCGTCACCTGATAGACACAATTATAATTTTAGCTCCCACTGTGTAATCTTGCTTAGAACGTTATAATTGTGTCTATCAGGTAACAAAAGGCTTAATTTACAAGGGAGACTCTATCGGATTAGAGTCTTGCCGTGTAGGGTGTCACAATAAGCATAGTCTCTCCTTTTTTACGTTTTGTAAGGGAGGTTGTTAATTTTAATTTTTGTTTTTAAAAGGCAAAATTTGCATATCAGTTTACCCCTCAGTCAATTTAAAGTGTTGAGTCTATCTGTTTTACTTGTAGGGAGCGGTGATGTGGCAAAAAGAGAAAATCATATCTTTTAAAATTCAAATTGCTATAACTTTTAATTTACAAATTAATTTTTGACAAAATTTATATTTTTGGAAAGTATTTTTTAATATCTTCAAAATGAGATCAAATAACAATATCAAGTTCAAAGAAAAAAAAACATTCGTAATTGGACTATGCAAACAGATTGTATATATAAAAGCATATGCAAGTTATAATTTGCGTTCTTTGCATAAGCTTATTTTGCATACTGTTGAGCATCTACACTTTTCTAAGCTCTATATAAACAGATTTCATAATAAAAAAAAAGTTCAAAAATTGCTTTTGCATTTAACTATAATTTGCGTACACTTTTCAGCATCTGCAAGCCTCCATGCAAACAGATTGCTCAATAAAAAAGTCTGTAAATTGCTTCGTAAATAGCTTTTTCAGATTTATTTTTTTTTGAATTTGGTATTCATGTCTCATCTTGTTTTAAAGATCTTGAAAAATTCTTTCTAACGATATAAATTTTGTTCAAATCTGATTTATTTTTTGAAAGTTATGGCCACTTTTATGTTAAAATTCATTAAATGAGATTTGCTAACGTGCACTGCATGTCCTCCCCGTCATGTTTTTTCCCATGCAAGGGTATCTAACTCATATTTCGTATTTATAAAGTGCACAAATTACTACATAATTTCATGTAAATAGCTAGCTAGCTAATCAAAGACTTATTATACAAAAAAAAAAAAGGAGGAACAACAGTTTAGTCCTATTTGAGGGGTAATATGATGGTTCAGTCCCAGCTAAAAGTATTATGACAATTTAGTCCAAAAAGGTGAAAAATCACACATGTATATTTTGCTGGACAAAAATACCCCAACAATAAATACATAAGCAGTAAGCACCAACTAATTTTTTTATTTTATTTATAAAATAAAAAATGGCATAACTTTTAAAATACATATCAGTTTTTAATAAAAATTATATTTTTGAAAATCTTACATTGAGATCTTTAAAATAAGACCAGTAAATAATATTTTTTTCTTTAAAAAAAGTTATATTACGAAGTATGAATGTATTTTGCAAAATAACTATGCAAAATATTATTAAAAATATTTTGCATGACTTTAAACAAAAGAAAGGAAGAATTTTGAATATTTTTATACAGATTTAGATTTAAAACAATATTTATAGCTTTCGATCTGTATTTTTTTAAAAAAATATAGCCACACAATTTGCATCCATTCATATGCATGCAAAACACAATTTGCATCCACTGAAATACATGCAAAATAGTTTTTACAAATGTTTATATGCTTGCAAACACTATAAGGACATTTAAATGTGTGCAAAAGATAATTTACATCCACTAAAATGCATGTAAAATAATTTTTGCAAACGTTTATATGCTTGCAAACACACTATGAAGACATTTAAATGCGTACAAAAACTATTTTGCATACACTAAAATGCATGCTTGCAAACATATTATGAAAACATTTAAATGTATGCAAATTGTGTTTTGCATGCATTTATATGTATACAAAACACAATTTGTATAGAATTACATGTATATATGCAATAACTCTGGAAAAAATTTAAAGTACGCAAATTCAGATTTGTATGTCTTTCAAAAGAAATTGAAAAAAAGTATTATTGTCTAGTCTAGTTTTGAAGATCTCGTCGAAATCTTTCCAAAAATATAGATTTTATCGAAAACTGATTTATGGTTTAGAAAATATAGTATTTCAAAGATTTAAAATAAAAAATAACAAATTTTTTCTCTCTACAACTGTCCACCTTAAAAAATTAAGAAAGAAGGGTAAAATTGGTAATACATACAAGTAAAAGAAAAATGCTTGAGGGACTGATCCCTCAATCTGTTTTTTTATACAGATTGAGGTGTCATCCTCAATCCACCACCCATTATGATTTGTGTGGTCCCCACAGATTACAATGGATGGTGGATGGAGGATGACACCTCAATCTGTATAAAAAAACAGATTGAGGGATCGGTCCCTATAGCATCTCTCCAAGTAAAACTAGCACATGAGTTTCAGCAAAGGACTAAACAGTAAAAAAAAATCACTAAAATATGTCTTAGATAAAAAAAGATAACTGGATCAAACTGTAGTAATACTTGGAAAAAATGACTATTTGGTTGTTTTCTCAAAAAAAAATCCTATTATAATGAACTTTCTAATTTGGAAAAACTAATCCTTCACATATTCTTGTATTGCATGTCTCCTTAAGATGCTCTTCCTTGTCAT
This sequence comes from Macleaya cordata, assembly GCA_002174775.1. Taxonomy (NCBI): domain Eukaryota; kingdom Viridiplantae; phylum Streptophyta; class Magnoliopsida; order Ranunculales; family Papaveraceae; genus Macleaya; species Macleaya cordata. The sequence continues at coordinate 317,360 of MVGT01001863.1, forward strand.
TGTGATTTAGGCAATAATCCCCACTAAAAAAAATAGTTGAATTCCAGCCAAATCGCGTAATTGCATTGATGAAAGTCCCAATAGGTTTTTAGTTTGGGAGCTGTTAAAATACATCCATTATCTCATTCAGGCACCTGGTTGATTTTGCAATTTCAGGACTAACCATCACAAAAATTGGGCACCCACATAGTTCGCTCGGCATCTTATTCCTAAGATTTTGTTTCTACAATCCATTCTAAACCATGACAGATGCATTGGATTTGTGCATCAGTTGATTTAAAAATGAGTGGAGAGATCCATTTGCTAGATTATTTAGGTATTCTGCCTATGCAATTCACGTAGGTGAAAAAAAAATGTAACTACTTAGTACTCTACCCAATCCTCCACTCGTTTCTTGGATCCAATGGTACACAAATCCAGTGCATGCACCCATCTGTAAGCTACAGCTTGAACAACATGATTCTATTAGGGTTTGGAGGTTGTAGGTAGGTCAACCTATCGAGTTGGTGTGGAGTGGCCTTTGAGAGTCTACCTTATATTTCTTTTTCTTTTTCTATTTTTTTTTCTATTTTTACTTAGATAATATTTGCTAAATATAGTATCATTACTGCAATTGAATTTGAGATACGAAGATACTAAGCTTACTGAAAAGCCTACAGAATTTTCTACTGAATGCACCATCTATGGTGGAGGTATATCACTTTTGGATGGACACGAATCTCGAAGGTATATGAAAAATAATTACACATTTGAATTAGCTTTTAGTAGGAACTTATATAGGATTTTGCTGTAAGTTTAGCATTATCCTTTGAGATATCGTCAAAGGTTGTCAATTTTACCCCATCGGCTAAATATTTACCATATCACCACTGCGGATGCTCTTACTTATTACTTTTTTCTACTTATATTTTGTTTGAGTACGCATTTGTTTATCTTATCCAAAATAATTGAATATTCATAACATCCATTTTACTTTTTATTAACTAAACTAAAACACGTTATTTGTCGATTTATGTGTAATAGCAAAGCTGTAACAGAGAATCGAAATCAACTTATTTAACAGGTTTTGGTTTGAGACCATAAGGTTGCTTAACAGTGGAATTGAAAACCCACATGTTGACATCCCAAAGGTCAAGTGCCATGGTAAACCTGTTAGAAAAAATATAGGAACAGTAATGAAAACTAGAACGGTGTAAGAACTCCAAGGCATGTAATCGCTGTCTTTCAAATAATATTTCACACCTATAATTGCACCAGGGTATTCGAAATATGTTCTCATGATACAATGGAGTCTAACCGTAGGATTTATGAGTTCGAATGTGCAAGATTCGATCATAACTTCAAGAACACTTTTTTTTTATCTTTGATAATGTCAAAAATACTCTAACTTTACTTTGGTTTACTTAGAAATTTGAAGTGTATTGAGAAGGACCAAGAAACCATCTATTTATAGCCTTGGAAGCACCATTTCGGAGTAAAAAAATGTAACTTTTCTGTATTGGTGCGAGTGGATATCGATACCCATTCAGTGGGTATCAATACTCATTCAAAATGTGACTTCAGATCACCTTAGTACCGATACTAGTATGGGTGGGTATCGATACTAGCGTGATCTGATCACTATCAGTCACCCTTCTCCAGTAGGTATCGATACTAACTTAGTCAGTATCGATACTGGCCTCAACTGTCGACTTCCCTTTAGCTAGTGGTTGGTATCGATACTATAGTGACACCATCTCATTTTTAGAAAAGATTAAGGCTCCAATAGCTCCTAGCGACGATGTGCCACTAAAGCACCCAATGCGCCCTAAACGCCCAATCGCCCTTTTGCACGCACCTCCTTATCAATTCCAACGAGGACCTAAGATTTAAAAGATAAACTCTAGTAAGTGTAGTCACTTATAAACCTCAACGTTCTATGTCTCCCAAGCAATGTGGGACTAAACCAAAGAAGAGTTAAAACTACAAACCCAACCCAAACTATTTTAAAAATTTTACAACAAAACCCTTATCTAGGTTGTTTGGGGTAGAGGTTTAAGGTTTTGAGGGAAGGCAATTTTCATCGGAAAATAGGAAGGGACAGTACAGATTGTGTCGCACGGCACAATACTTGCCTTCCGTCTTATTCTAGAGCTCTTTTTTTGTAGTTAACTGATTCAGGAAATAAGGATCCATTTTTCAACTAATTACGGAACTGACACAATTTCCATATAGAAAATGTGGGATGAGGCAGAAAGTGTGTCGTATGGCACAATCTCTGTCGTGCACGGTACTCTCTACCTCCTCTCACAAACTCCTTGCCCAGGTCCCAAATCTAGGACTAGAGGGAGGGGTTTGGTTGTTTGTGGTGCCTATGGTACTTGCCTAAACCTCAAAAAATACTTTTTTGTTTGTCCATAGCACTTGTCATAATCCTTATATTATATGTAGGGGTGCTAACAGGTCGGTTCTGATTTGATAATCTGAGAATATTAAATTACTTGGAACCAGGACGACAGGACCTATTAAAAGGATTCGATTTCGTCTTAGGTACTTAAATAGGTGGAACCAGAACTGGAATAATCGATTCCGATTCTAACTAGTTGTCCGATATTTCGATTCTTATTTCTTATGTGCAGAAATATAACAAATACTAGAAAATTAATAGAAAACCCAATATTTATGAGTGGATTAGTTCCATTCCAGTTCCTACCGGATATAAAAATACCCAGAAGGACCAAAACCATAACCAATATAAAACTAATGGTTCCAGTTCCTAGCAATTCCAATTCTTGTTCCTATGGATTCTTAAAAATGTGGAACCGAAACTAGAAAATCGGTTCTGATACATGCCGTAGGGTATGCAAAATTTGGGGAATATTCCCTTTCCCATTACTTAATCCTGGAAAATTCTTATCCTTGTTACCAAACACTGACCTTTGGTTTTTGAATATAACACGAATCTATCATTGTGACGCTGACGTTTGAAGAAGAGTTCAGAAAATTAAAAATTCAGCATCTGATTGGTTGGTGTTGTTATTTAGACAGTAAGTTATAAGCTGGATCAGAACTGAAGACCACATCACATGTTTGCTCTTAGACTTAACCAATCTATCTACCAAATCCCAATCAACTAAGTGGGACCCACAGTCAAGTGGGACCCACACCAACCACATCCAACTTTGAATCACTATAAGACAACATAATAATCAATCTTGGATTAACAAATCTAAGTCTACCATTCAAACGGCTACGATTAGTCAAACTCTTTTGTGTTGCTTTTTGATTTCTTGTGGGACCCACTAATTTTGCTGGGGTCTCAATCTTCTTCATCGTTTTCCCAAAAAAAATGACGTTATTTGATCTGGTCTGGCGTCTTTTTGAAATTTCTTTTCAGTACGCACGCGTGGGTGCAGTGTACGTTGTACAGAGAAACATAGTCTAGTGGGACCCATACAAGTGTACCACGTATTACCCCTGGCGCATGTTAGAAGTTTTTTTTAAGCTTAACAGCTTTATTTTTTAATTTTTTTTACGTAATGAGATGAGGTATTGTGGATTTAAGTTGTAGTAAATAAATAATAAATGATTTTTGTTAACATGTGCCCACATGATAAGTTTTTTGGTTTTGTGTTTTGTTTAGTTTCTTAAGGTTGTTCAAATAGGCTGATTTTTTTATATGAGGGAGGTTATTGCACCCCCTCTTAGAACGTCCCCTTATAACGCCCCCTCCTGTGGGGTTCACATGCGATGCATCTAAGGACTAATTTTTTTACAAGATGTTCTTCTTACTATGCATATCATCATATTAAAAAATCAGCTCGTTCTAAAACTTTTAACCCTATCAAATTACTTCTTAAAAATTAGTAACTATTTGACTCCTCAAATATTTACTAAATAGTTACTAATTTTTAAAGGTTAATTTGAAGGGGTTAGAAGTTTTAGAATGAAGTAATTTTTTAATATGATGATATGCATTGTAAGAAGAACATCCTGTAAAAAAATCAGCCCTTAGATGCATCGCATATGGGCCCCACAAGAGGGGGCGTTATAAAGGGGCGTTCTAAGAGGGGGTGCAATGACCTCCCTCTTTTTATATATATGTTATTTATACTATTTGGATCATAACTAAAAAAATCAGCTCAATTGGATACCTCTAGCATCCTCTTGCACAGCGAACACTTAATTTAGACTTTAATAGTATGAATGAATGGCTGACATAAAGTGATTTGTTTTGTATGCTAGATATCTCTGATTGAGCTGATTTTATATGTACATCTTATAAATAATGATAATATTATGTTTACAAAAATTCTGCTGATTTAAAGATTTATAACTTGTAAAAAAAACCCTTCAAAAATAAATTGAACATTACTTGGGCGCTAACAAGACCCATAATAAATTGAACATTACTTGGACGCTAGTAAGCGTGTGTTAGTAGGACCCACAAAGGAATTGACTGTCTTAAAAAAAACAATCACAGCCGTCTCTTTTCCTAACAACCTATTTTTCTTTTCTTTTTTTCTTTTTCTTTTTTTACAATTTATAAATTCTAAGAGTCCAGATCATCTGGATCTGGTACCAGGTTTTGGCCAAAGTGAACCATCCATACAGTTGGCCTTGCAAATACAAAAATCGCAAGTTGTTCTACAACTAAGAGGTGGCAGTGCGCCAGGTTGAGTCCGGCTAAGGATGTGTGGGCTAGGCTTCAACTAAGATCCCAAAAGCCCGCCTTAAACCCAGAGGTGTTAAACAGTTTCGACACAACAGGTCGTGTCGTGCCGTGCCGTGCCATTTCCACACCAAGCTCAGCATAGCACGACCTATTAGCACGCCGTGCCATGTCATTTTCTTTTGAATTTCAAACCTGACCATGCCCTAATTGTGTCCTTAATTGTGCAACTAATCATGTCATCATCTATAACACACTGTCATCGTGCCCATGTGCCCAACACAGTGCCGTGAGCTTGCACCATGCCTAGTGCCATGCCCCTGCCATGACCAGTGTCGTACCTTTGTGTTATGCCTAACTGTTATTCCCAGTGCCATGCCCAGGTGTCGTTCCCACTTCCATTCCTCGTGCCATGACCAGTGACGTGCCTTTGTGCCATGTCAGCACCATGCCCCTGCCATGACCAGTGTCGTGCCCTCGTGTTGCGCCCAGGTGTCGTTTCCAGTGCCATTCCCTGAGCCAAACGGAGTGTCATGTCGTTTATACCGTGCCAAGTGTTGTGCGCTTGTGCCACGTCCCCCTGCCATTAATTTGGCCAATTTTGGGTCATTTAGATTTTGTTGTTTGACCGGACAACTACTCATGTTTCTTTTTAGGCTACTCGTAGTCTCGCACCACCTCTATCACTGGGTTCATAAGTTGTTCCATAATAATTGCATATGGCTCCTGCAATCATTTTTTCATTGTGCATCATTTCTTTAATTATAAAATAATTTTATACTTCTGATGTTCTAGATCTTTCTCTCCTTTTACTAGATGTAGCACCACTAGAAGGGGTATAGTAGGGTCTACTTGTGTCTCCTTATATCTTGCGGTAGTGTGACATTAGACTCATAATCATGTGATTTTTTAGGAGAAGAGAAGTGGGGATCCATAGTGATATATAAAAAAAAATTAAATTAAAAATTTAAATACCTCAAGCAATGAACTGAATTTGCTTGAGACTTGAAATCTTGATTTTGAATTGAACACCTTAATTTCTTAAATTTTTTCAACTACTAATTTTGATAGCGCTTAAAGTTGATTTTTTTTATTGAGTTGGAGTAGAGAATTTTGAGAGTTAGACACAGAAAATGTGACTTTTTGTGAGTAAAATGGGGTGGGGGTAAATCATCCTGGACCAAAATACCCCAAAAACTAGCTATTTTTTTGCTATTATAGGGGGTATTTTGGTAAAAAACCAAAATTGTCGTTAGGCATGCCTAATGAGACACTGTTTAGTAACAAACTGTTTAAAACTACTTGCAACATCATTTGAAGTTGCAATATTATGGAAATCTATCTATGTATACTGCAATATTTGTATAAAAATTACTTTTTTCTGCAAGCTTGTATAACTGATTTGCATAACTTGAAACTTTGCAACTTGAAATTTGCATACTATGTATACTGCAATATTTTCAAGGTGCACTGCTCTTGGTTTTGCATATCTAAAATTAATTTTTATATATATCACAAAGTTTTCTGTGTGCAAATCTTGTTTTGTGACTAAGTTTTGCATTAGAATCGTCGAAGAAAGAAGGAAGGACAAAAAATCTCAAAATAATAGAGTATGCGATCTTTTCATTGTCTAAATAAAAAGTCAACGCTTGAAAAGAATTAGGATCCCTTCCCATGATAAATTTATGCGATGTTCTTACTCCTAGTAAGACCCACATAAAAATGATCAGCGTGGTTGACATGCAATGCACGTGTACTCCCTCTCTTTCTAAGAACTGACTAGTTAGTGCTAAATCAAAGATCTTATATTATACTAAATAAGTTACAACTTATCCAAATTCTAATTAGGGTCAAGATAATAAGAACTCAATTTTTGGGAAAACCTTTTGTTAAAAAATCTTAATTCTTTTGATTTCAATCATCTAATGGATGTAAATTTATTGATAAATGAATTCATTGACGTGTAAATGAAAATGCCACATCAAGAATAGGTTTATCATTGTCAGATGACTGAAATCAAAAGAGTTGATAATATTTTGTCAAAACTAAGCGTCCCAAGATCACAACCCATCATGGATCTTTTGTTATCGCGTGTATCACACATATCTATGTTCATGACTAATCTATACTAGATTTAAAGGGTTAATTTGAAATGGTTTAAATTTGATTCAATTTGAGTCGTCTCTAAATCTTTCCACGTGGAACTATTTATACTCACCAATTTGAAAACCCTACTAGTTCCACTTGGTAAATAGTTTTTCGACTTGGTTACACTCTGATTACACTTACAAGTAAGACCGTGCCATTAAGTATTATATATGCAGTGCCCATAGTGCTAGAGACAAAACCTAGCGTGCAAATCAGTTGTGATGTGCTAAGATTTGAATTTGTCCATTTTTGTTGATGTAGTTGGGTATAAAAAAATAAAATAAAATGACATCACTAAATGCTGGTATATGAAGTCATTTAATCTAGGTAGTATATTTTATTAACTTACTACCAAGATTTTTATCATGTATAAGGTAAAAAGGTCCATATTTTTGCGTCAATTTTGAAGGGAACCAGAAAATGACGGTAGCTTATTACGGAAGACGACGTTGTAGGGTATCATAACAGACAAGCCCACGTAACATATGGACCCACATGTCCCTTACTAACTTACCCACGGCGCGTGTTAGTGAAAGCTATGTTTTGGTGCGCCTTCAACCACATGATTTGATGGATTAACCCTTGAACACGTACTACTTCAACTTGGTTTGGTTATTATAGTAGACTACACTGTTTTGGAGGACCCACATTACATTAACTTCTGGTGCACCCCTTGGTGGGACCCACCCACCGAAAATCAGATTGTTAGATGATCTCTATCCGTTAGATATCAATGTTTTCGTTATTAGGGTTTTCCCAACGGTCCAATGGAGATCCAAGTTAATCAGATTGTGCACAATCTAAGAGCAAAGTACTTCTTGATCTTGTTTTCATTTTCAGTAGTAGTTGATCTTTTGATGCTTATAAGTTACAAATGTCATAAAAAAACAGGCTCCTCTCTTAAGGGAAAAAAAAAAAAAAAACTTTCACATACATTTTTAGTTCTTTACTAGTGCTTACCTTTGAGTCGACTTCTATCAATATGTTTGTGTGACACAAAAAGGAGTTTCACTTGTAAGTGCCTCTCAATAGAGATGATTAAAATTATAGGGAATTGAACCTACGACATAGATTCAAATCGAATTGGAGGGAGTTTTGAACACAGGACCTATGGGTTGTTTAGAACAACCTTTACCATTTGTGCCATGTAGGAACTAATGTTTAAATTGAATTGTAATTCTACTACTCTTATATTAGTTTGTTGAATCAACCCACTGGTTAACCCCGGTTGACCCAACCCAGTAACATCTCCGGTTCGATTGTCGGTCCAGTTTTTAAAACATTGCTAACTAGTATTCTCTATCGACCCAAAAAAAAATGGGAGTCCAACTTCACACATGTGATGCATATGCGGAGAAGTCTTGGTATTAACAGAAACTAACGGTTGCATGTTTGCCTTAGCGACTATCGCTACCATTTCTCTTCCTCGCTATCATTTGTCTTCTTTATTATCTGGATCATCTTAATTTAGATAAAATCACTGGGTCATTACATGTGATCGAGGTTGAAAAATCATAGAGCATTTCCAATGCAAATGTCTTTTTTTTTTACGTGGCGTGTTTCGCAAGACATCTTCTTGTGACTTGCTTCTTACGTGGCAAGAATATTTTCACAACAAATGTTAAAGAAAAAATGTATCTCCCAATGTAAAATTCATGCAATTGGATACTTTTCTTTTCTTGTGTGGCACTTAATATTTAAAAATGAGTAAAAAATTGGCAGTAAAGAATCATATTAATCAGAGATTTTATTCAAATTTGTTAACTAAGACACGAAGACTTCCTCAAGTCTATCCTCTAGAAATAAATGGCAGGGTTGAGGATGTCTTTGTATTCCACCGCGTCAGCTTCTAGGTTTATCTTTACATTAGCATTAAAGGAGTATTTTTTTAGAGCAAAATTTCATATTACCTATGTGACATCTGTTTTTTTTTTTTTGCTAACCGAGGTATCTAGGCCTTTTAGAGTATTCACTTAGTCATTAGGGTCAGTGCACACCCCCAACTTACACTATTACATA
>MVGT01000406.1:1600-30868 GCA_002174775.1 Macleaya cordata
AGGTCAAAAAAGGAGAATCCGACGTTTCTTCGACTGAAATGGTTCTGAGTTCCTCGAGATTTGGTTCTCTTCTTGTTCCGGCCCTGAACCGAATCCCGGATGAGGAGTGAAGCCTGCTTAGTCACAATAAAGCAATTTTTGTTAAATTTTGCACGTAAATCGACGTGCGGCCAAAACGGGTATTTTCCAAGGTATGCGAAAATTTGGCGTCTACAACCACTCGACTCTTAGACTAGGGGCAAGTGAAGCCGACAGAGGTCCAAAAATGAGGCATTTCTTTGGCCGATATCCAAATTTCCAAAAGAACCCAGTTGAAACTTCATTTCCGCTAGAAAACGAGTTCGAGCCTAAGCCTTTCCTTTGTACATAGCAAATAATCCCCTCTCTAAATCGGAGAAATTTTAGTTTCTCGTTTGTACATGTGTTTCTGCCCTAGGGGCAACAATACCCAAAAATCTAAAAAAATCAAATATCAAAAAAAAAGCCCAAAAAAAACCCAGAAAAAAACTATATAGAAAACCCAAAAAGATCCAAAAAAAAATCCAAAAAATTCAAAAAATTGAAAAAATCGAAAAACCAAAAATCCAAAAAAATAGAAAATCCAAAAAAAAGCAAAGCAATGAAATACTCACAAGCCCTAACTTAAGCAAGGGGCAGTAGTAAAAAGGGGGGGAAACCTTGGAAAGTCAGACTCATCAATTTTTCGAGCCTTTATCCTTTCTTTCTAGCCGACCTAAGCCACGCTACAACCTAGAAGACCTCATGGGCCCTGTGAGCTACACGAGTCTTTGGTCAACGGGAAGGGTGGTAGACCTCCAAAAAATGAAGAAGAGAAAAAATTCAAGAATAGAATCCGTAGTCAGAAAAACAAAGACTTGAGAAAATTTGATCCGTATTTGTGAGCTTTTAAGTGCAACACCCTCAGAGTCAAAGCACTAGTTGGTAGACGCAATTAAAAGAGCAAGCTACGACATGGGTAAAAATGCAGACAGTCTTCATCCAGAACAGTGTGACTTCCCAATGGTAACGATATCAATGCTGGACTTAAGTCTCTAGATAAGTTGGTACCCGTCGGATCCAACGAGCGAAGTCAAAGGATAAAGGGTGAAGCAATACAAGGACAACCAAAGAAAGTGGCGACATGCTGACGTGACTCTTGCTAATCGGGCGAGTATTCATAATTGTATCCAAGCTAAGGGGTCTAATTGGCCTGTTTCTGCACTTTTTCAAAAAAAAAAAAAAGAAAGAAAAACCTTATCCAGCGGGGAGCCTATGAGGATAAATCTAGGACGCTAGGGGCATGCTTTACATGGCTCTGGTTTAGGCGTCTGAGGCAAAAATTCCCAAAGGATAAGAGGGGTTTACAAAATATCGCGCGTCTGTCGTATCAGTTTCAGAAAAAAAAAATTTCAAAAGACGCTTATGTTTTGTTTTTAAAACCTTATCTAGCAGGAAGCCTATGAGGAAAAATCTAGGACACTAGGGGCATGTTTAACATGACTCTAGTTTAGGCATCTGAGGCAAATTTCTCAAAAGACAAGCGCATTTTTTTTAAAAAAAAAATGCACGAAGGGTCATAATAGTTAGCATGTGGCTTCAGCGCAATTGATGCGTTTGTTGAACACTAATCAATGAATATACTCCAAAGGTGCACATATTCCAAACTCACTCCATTTATTTCATCTTATCTATGCGGCGACTAACAAGTTTGGCAGGGATGGCACTAACGCCCCCTAAGAAAAAAAGGGCCTAAGGCTAATGGAGTTCCTTTATTTAATTTCCAGGCATACAAAGAAGCTTCGATCAATCCTCCTCGTTTTCTCCATTACCGTCAGCCGCATCGTCGGTTGACGCTAAAGTGAGGAAAGGTGCACGCCATGGACGATATCCCTCCACACGTATGGGATTCTCCATTAGAAGGATCGGTGGCTCAATCAAAGATCGCAAATGCCAAGAGCGAGCGGTGGCAATAATGATGCGAGAGGTGACAGGAGCAGGACCAAAGAAATGACTGAAATGATCTGGTACAGGTTGATTAATCCCGTATTGCCTAAGGATGAGAAGCGGGCAATAAAAGGTCCTCTGTGTAAAGCTCAAGATCGACACGATGTTGTAACCATATGTGCTCAGAAACTCCAGACGCATAAGCCAATAGTGAAGATGCTAGTGAACAGCCTTGTTGGACAGATGCTGCAGCCAACCTACTGTGTCTTCTTGTTGACGCTCATGATAGCCACGCTCCTGGTGAACTCAGATCACATTCAAGGTCAATACACGATTCCCGATCGCGCCATTGAGCTGCAGGTGTTCCACAAGCCATATCTAGAAAAAAAATCAGGAGGCATTAATACCTCAGCAGTGATGAGAAGGCTAACGAAAAGAACTCGAAAAGGAGAGTACTTGAAGCAAGTAGAGGCTACCCCGGATCTGCCTCGTCTCAGCATAAGAATCCAAGATATCGAAAAGCTCCCCCAAAATGGCAGGCACATAAGCCCGACCCGTTCTAGCCTGCTGCAAGACAGCAACCACCGTGGGAGAGCACCTCCGTCCGTCTACGTGAAATAGGTACTTTCCCAAAAGCGCAATGCACAATGCCCGATAACGAACGTCAGGATCCTCACATGGGCAGAAATGATGAACAAGGTTTTCAATATGAACCCCATTTGGAAGAAAGACATGGTCAAGGGAGTGGCGATAGCGCCCGCCCAAGAAACGGTTAAAATCCAGATGGGAAACTCCGCCGGGAGGAGGAGTGAAGAGAGGACCATCTGAGGAAATGCCAAGAATTTTGCTAAATTCTTCAATGGTAGGGCACATATCGCAGAAACCGAAACGGAAGCTATGAAGATCACAGACCCAATAGGTGGCTGCCGCCCTCAAGAGGTCCATGTCCAATTGGAACCCCACAAGGCTAGAAACATATCCGAGGCGATGAGCTCAGATGAATGAATTCTCGAAGTCATCAAGATTGTGCACCCAAGCATGGAAAGCCTCCATTCTCTGAAAAAAGAAGAGCGAGATAGAAAAGGATTGGTGTGGATGTCATACCTTGAAACACCGGGTATATATAGAACTCGGAGGGACGAAGAATGGGTTTGCTTAAATCCTCACATTGAAGCACGTGAAAGGTTTGAAGAAGCACGTGAAAGGCTAGAAAGAGAGCTTACCCCCCATTTATGATGATGTGGAGTCAAAGAAACTAAAAGCACACATAGGCATGTGATGATTATTTTCTCTCGAGGAAAAGTGAGGGGAAGAGTGCACAAGGTGTGAAAACGTATTCAATGGGGGAAATGATACAGCCAGTTCATCTCTCAGTTTTTAGTCAGTCAAACAAGATCAATGAAGAAGATGAAGTGTTGATATAATTGAGTGGTGTAAAAACCCTAGCACGACGCACAAGTCCCTTAGCAACGATCAATCAAGAGATCTCCCCTCGCCATTTGGGTAAATTAAAAATTGCTAAAATGGATCTTTCAAAAGGAAAAATGATCTGGTTTTCAAAATCATCTTTCAAACCACACACGACCCGGCAAAATGCCAAAGAATTGCGGACCACTCCCCGCCATGGCAAAGTTTGCAGGAGCATGCATGTCCAGTGACCGTCCGACCAAGGACAACAATACAACACAAATCTACACACAATCGTAAGGGACGAACTAGCTCGGGAGCAGACTGGCGAAATTCGTGCCCGGCTCCGGCTGACTACGAACGATTAGCCGAATTCACAACCTAGATCATTGGACTTTTATGCTTGACTATTTCATCGGTGCGTGAAAATCAGGCATCGTCGACCTCGCCATTCGACCGCAACCAGTCTCTGGCAAGGAAGGGCATCTGTAGACGCCAAATTTTTGCACACCCCGGGAAAATACCTGTTTTGGCCACACCCCGATTTATGTACACAATTTGATGAAAATCAGTTTGATGTGACTAAGTAGGCTTCACTCCACTCGTCCAAAATTCGGCTCAAGGTCGGAACAAGAAGAGAACCAAATCTCGGGGAACCCCGAACTCGGAATGGAACCAGTTCAGTCGAGGAACCGTATGTTTTTTAATCCCTGGGCGTCGCCACATGTCGTGACGGGATTGGTCCATCCCAAATTTTCTCAAATCATCTATCTTTGTCAAAATATCATTTTAAATGGATTTTGTCTCAAAATGGTGGGACCCATTCTTATTTTGTGATCACACAAAATGACAAAAATTTTTGAAAAAAAAATAATAATAAAAAAAAATGGAGATGGGAGGTGCGTGTCGTGGCAGCCACGCACCCCCATCATCCTCCCTGTTTTGGTGAGGAAACAGGGAGGGAGACAAGGAGAAAAAGATGGGCGCTGTCGGGGGAGAGTAGAGAGATAAGAGGGGGATCGAGAGAGTTTGAGGAGGAGGGGGAGTCGGAGAGATTGAGAGGCAGAGAGCAACCGAGAGAGAGAGAGGGAGATAGAGAGAGGGTCTGACGGAGAGAGGGAGATAGAAAGAGGGCCGGACGGAAAGAGTTCAGGAGAGAGAGCAGAGAGAGAATCGGGGAGAGAGCAGAGAGATAAGAGGGAGAGAGAGAATCGGAAAAAAAAAAGAAAAAAAATAGGGGAGAGAGAACGGAGGAAGAAGGAGTGAGAGAGCTGTGGAGAGAGAGAGAGAGAACTGTTGTGAGAGTTTTGAGAGACAGAGAGAGAGGAGAATAGGGGGAAGAAGACAGCAGCAACAGTTGCTTCTGTCGTTGTAAAAGAAAAAAAACAACGTCTGTTACAGACGTGTGGAGAGGGGGAGAAGAAAGGAGAAGAAAGGAGAAGAAGAGGAGAAGAAAAGAGAAGAAGAGGAGAAGAAGAAAGGAGAGAAGAAGAGGAGAAGAAGAAAGGAGAGAAAGGAGAGAAGAAGGAAGAAGAAAGAAAAAAAACTCGTCTGTAACAGATGCAGGGAAGAAGAAGGGAGGAGGAGAGAGAAAAAAAGAAAAAAAAAGAGAAAAAAAAATGTTTTTATAAAAAAACAGGGAAACAGTAAAAAACATTTTTTTGTTTTTCAACAAAAAAAAGCAAAAAAAAAATATTTTGCAAGAGTAGTCTTGCAAAAACAGTTTTGCAAAAAAAAAACAGTTTTAGCTTATTTTATTTTTCCTTTTCTTTTTCTCTCGTGTGTTATTTGCACTGATTTCAAGTAATTAGTGACTTATATCTGTGTTTTAATTATTTTGTCAGCTTTAGATTGGAACACTCAATAAGCCTCTGAATAAGCTATTTTGGGCTTGTGGGCCCATCCCTTTGTGGTGGGCCCACGGGCCCTCCTTCCTTTCCCCCAATTTTCAGCCTTCGGGCTCCCTATCGGCTGCTATGAGCTTAACGGCTCATTTCTCGAGCTTGGGCCTAAGGGCCCACCTCCATGCCAGGCCCACGGGCCTAGATCCAGTTTTCCGGGGCCCAAAGCCCATCACTATCACTCGGGCCATTAGAGCCTATCCTCTTCTTTGTGGGTCCAAGAACCCACATCCTCTCTTGTCGGGCCCTAGGGCCTGATAACTTGCCAAACCCTAAAAACAAACAATAATAGAGATTAAGGTCTCTAGCTTAGTTCACCCTAGGGTTAGGCTCTGCGTGTTTATAGATTTAGGTTGCATTAGCCTAGGATTATGTGTTGTTTTCGAGGGTATATAGGGTTTCACTCGATGTGAAATCTCCATTCTACCCTCACCTTTGTTTTACATGTCTTCTTCCAGATGCATCACATTTAGCCTAGGGTTCTTCATGCATATAGGGTCAGAACATCCTTAATCAGATTAGGAATCTTTAGATACCTTTGTGTGGTACTAGAGCATAGGACATGCATCATCCGCATCTCCTCGACGCTCGCATTTCTCAGGCACACATGCATTGTATGATCCTATTTTGTCTCTGGGCACGTCCTATGTTGGACGTGATCCCTCTTTCAGATTCACGCCTAAGGGCTGAATCTGACTTTCATCGTCTTTGAGATTCATGCCTACAGGCTGAGTCTGCTATCATCATCTTGACTCTCAGCTTTCGTCGTCTCTGAGAGTCGCTACTATCATCATCTTCGGGACACTCTACTCTCGTCGTTATTGAGAGTCCTAACATCCGTCGTCTTTCAGAACCACACCCAAGAGTGTCCATGGATCTGTCTTTGAGATTCCCCGCTTTCGTCGTCTTGGAGATTCTCTACTATCGTCGTCTTTGAGGTTCATACCGAAGGGCTGAACCTGCCTATCGTCATCTTCGGCACACTCAGCTTTCGTCATCTTTGAGAGTCCCAACATTCGTCGTCTTTCAGATCCACGCCCAAGAGCATCAATGGATCTGTCTTTGAGATTCTCTGCTTTCGTCATCTTGGAGATTCTCTACTATCGTCGTCTTTGAGGTTCACGCCTAAGGGCTGAACCTGCCTATCAACATCTTCGGGACACTCAGCTTTCGTCATCATTGAGAGTCCCAACATTTTTCGTCTTTCAGATTCACGCCCAAGAGCGTCTATGGATCTGTCTTTGAGATTCTCTGCTTTCGTCGTCTTAGAAATTCTCTACTATCATCGTCTTTGAGGTTCACGCCTAAGGGCTGAACCTGCCTACTGTCATCTTCGGGACACTCTGCTTTCGTCGTCTTTGAGAGTCTCAACATCTGTTGCCTTTCAGATTCACACCCAAGAGCGTCCATGGATCTGTCTTTGAGATTCTCCGCTTTCGTCGTCTTAGAGATTCTCTACTATCGTCGTCTTTGAGGTTCACGCCTATGGGCTGAACCTGCCTACCGTCGTCTTCGGGACACTCTGCTTTCGTCGTCTTTGAGAGTCCCAACACTCGTCGTCTTTCAGATCCATGCCCAAGAGCATCCATGGATCTGTCTTTGAGATTCTCCGCTTTCATCGTTTTGAAGATTCTCTACTATCGTCATCTTTGAGGTTCACGCCTAAGGGCTGAACGTGCCTACCGTCGTCTTCGGGACACTCTGCTTTCGTCATCTTTGAGAGTCCCAACACTCGTCATCTTTCAGATTCACGCCCAAGAGCGTCCATGGATCTATCTTTGAGATTCTCCACTTTCATCGTCTTGGAGATTCTCTACTATCATCGTCTTTGAGGTTCACGCCTAAGGGCCGAACCTGCCTACCGTCGCCTTCGGGAAACTCTACTTTCGTCGTCTTTGAGAGTCCCAACATTTGTCATCTTTCAGATTCACGCCCCGTAGCGTCAATGAATCTGCTCATCGCCTCCTTTTAGATTCACGCCCAGTAGCGTCAATGAATCTGCTTATCGTCTTCTTTCAGATTCACGCCTCGTAGCGTCAATGAATCTACTTATCGTCTTCTTTCAGATTCACGCCCCGTAGCGTCAATGAATCTGCTTACCGTCCTCTTACAGATTCACGCCCAAAAGCGTCCATGAATCTATTTTCTTCATCTTTGTTAGTGCGTGGATACAATGTACGTCCACGTCACCGACTTTTCGTCGTCTTTGTCTGTGCGTGGATACAAAGTACGTCCAAGTCACTTGCTTCTCGTCGTCTTTGGGAACATCCTATGTTGGATGTGATCCCTCAGTGTATGGTGCATACAGCACCATATCACATGTTTGAGTGTAAGTGTACATATTGCACGTATCACACCCCTTGTTTGCTCGTGGATACAAAGTACGTCCACGTCACTGTGCTCTTAGCACGTAGGCCTATCGATGGCACGCGTCGCTTCCTTTGCTGCATTCAGACAGATGGATGTATGCATCTTTCGCCCCAGAACTATTTGATCAGGACACGTAGATTTAGGGGGCTTACTTACTGTAGTGCAGTTGTTTTTGTGTATGTAGCATAACTTTGTATCGATCATATGTTTTCCTAAAAGTCTTTAATCGCGAAGTAGAGGCCGTCCTCACGGACGGGCGGTTGTTTGGTGCCTAACACCTCCTAACCCGTACCTAGATCCCCTTATCCATTATCTCTGTACCGCAGACCATCTACTTTGGACTATCGCCATGGTTCTCTCGAAAAACTAGATTTAGGTCGATTTTCTAAAATCTCGGGTCCTGATTCCCATGAATCAGGTGGCGACTCCTTACATATCACATTCATACCCCTTCTGAGGTGGGCGAATCCAACTTATGCATCCCCCATGCGCGAGTTTCTCTCTCGAGCGTGGTGCGCGCCGGATTCTGGCTCCACAGGTGTAACAATGAAGAAGTTCACACACAAATCCATGATTATTCTGCACGTATCAAGGAAGTCTACGTGCATTTTCTCAAAGTCTGTGGTAATGGATTCCACGGTCTTTATACAGTCATAAATGGCAATGAGGTCCATTTACACGTATCAATCCTAGGTGGCAACGGAGTCCATCTAAGGTTTTATTTGTTCACAGGGTGTCAACGGAGCACACCCCATGAGCTTTTGAACGTGACAACAGAGTTCACGTGTCAATTTGCTTGGTCATATAGATAACGGATTTGCATATGGCACTGTATATATTTACTTTTTCACCCCAAAACTTCAGTTGCATGAAACATAGGATTAAAAGGGGGACCAAACTTACTTTTTCCTGTACATAATCTTTGCTAGTGTAATTTAATTAATTTTGATCACAAGATTCCATCCAAATACCCTTAGTCATGAAATAGAGGCTGATTTTATAATCGGACGGTTGTCGGGTGCCTAACACCTTCCTGACCCGTACCAAGATTCTCTTACTAAAAATCTCTCTATGCAGATCAGATTAGTTGAAAGATCATCAAGTTTTCTATCAAAGCAAAACGATTTTCTAAAATCGGGTCCTGATTCCCAGATTAATTAGGTGGCGACTCCATAAGCATATTATACGATTATATCCCCCAATTAGGATTACAAGAAACTATTTTCTTCTTCGGTCGCTCGCGGTCGAAGGCTTAAGTGTTTTTTGTGGATCCTACAAGAAGTGTATAGGGATGATTTAAGAAGAGAAAACAAGAAGGACAATGTGTGTATATGTCTTCAATTGAGCTACAAGATCAAGTTCTATATACGAGAAGTGGTGATTTTTCCTCTACAAAAGAATATAAAAATAAAAAAAATGAAAAGGAAAAAGCCAAATTCAAAATAGTTCAAGCTAAAGAACAACTAAAGAAAAAGTGAAGATGTACAATTCAATTGGTGTCCAACTTAAAGATCCAAGGCCCCTTTCTCAGAAATCCTACACCCTTCAACCATTTATATCCTACTTCATCCTATTCCACTCATTATATGACCCTATTAGATACTAGGAAAAGAGAGGGTAGATAGTTGATCAGGTGAGAAGTTAAGTGAGCATCCCCATCCTCAGTATAGTGGTTGATAATCTTTTCTATAAGATCAATCCCTTAAAAATAGTTCGTTCTTAATATATATGTGAGTCTTTTTGTAACGCCCCGTGCCCCAAAACAAGGGACATTACCATCAGTTTACAAAGAAACTCAAATCCGGCAGAGTCTCTTCTGTAAACTGGACCTAAGCACACCTGATAAACACAGTGCATACAATAATATACACAGCAGAAGGAAAGGAAGCTAAAGGTATGCACAAAATTGCCACCCATTTTTTTTTCAACTAAAATCCCAACAATATGGGACCAGGAGAGACCTGTCAAGAGAACATTGTCTAAAATTATTCCATCCTCTAAGTCACCTGCAAATAACTATGCCATTCATTCTTTCACTTAACATAGATATATTTGTGGTATGATATATAATTATGTTTGTTGTTCTTGTTATACATATATATAAAGAGAAACATATAAAGTAGCGGAAATTATTCATATACAAATAAAGTAGCATAAAGCTCACAACTCGAGCCTTAAAAGCATAAATAGATGTAGTAAAGCATTTATTGACTAACGAGAGGGAAACCCACATCAAACACAAAATATGGAATCCCTCACCAAGTACCCACGTTACAGTACCACCAAGGATCTTAATTCGATCCTCAAACGTCAACTGTAAAAAACCACGAAAATAATTGGGTAAGAAACTCAGTAAGTAGATCAACCATCCTAATACCATCACATGCAGCGATTAATCCGATAACAGTTCAAAAGCATTTATAAAGCAATGCATATTATATAGTTGATTGAAACATCGAAGAAAATCCTGCATATACATATACAAACAATGGTAGTGTACTTCTGATTGCATAGCCAAGGAACCCGACTGGGTTACCCCAATCAGAATTACTTTAAGATCAGATACCAAGTGCGCACAATTTGATGACTGCTGTGGAGCCGGAATACAGCACCTCCCAGCGCACTCACACTCTCCACCTCCGAAGAAGAGAGAGAATGAACACGTGGGAAACGCGAAATAGGATTCGACCACGCGGGGGTGTATGAATGTGATAAGGGTATGGAGTCGCCACCTGATTTATGGGAATCAGGACCCAAGATTTTGGAAAATCACCCTAAAACTAGTTTTCCAAGAAAAACCATGGCGATAGTCCAAATGAAGGTCTGCGGTCAGAGAAATGGATAAGGGGATCAAGGTACGGGTTGGGAAGGTGTTAGGCACCCAACAACCGCCCGTCCGTAAAGACGGCCTGTACTTCACGATTAAAAGTTTTCAGGGAATAAATGATTAAAACTAAGCAATGCTATATATAAACAACAACTGCACTAAATAAATAGATAAATGAAATAAGAAAAAGCCCCCCCTAAATCTATGTGTCATGATAGGTAGTTCTGGGGCGAAAAAGGTGCATACATTCATCTGGCTGAATGCAGCAAAAGAAAGCGACACGCGCCATCAGTAGGCTCGTGCGCAAAAAGCAAGGTGACGTGGATGTGCTCTATATCCACGCACAAGCAAAGGGTGTGATACGCGTAATATGTACACGTACACTCAAGCAAGTGACATGGTGCTGTATACACCATACACTGAAGCGATCACGTGCAGTATGCCACGTGCGCCGAAGAGAGAGTCATGTCCTTGAACATGAAAATTTGGCGTCTACAACTGCAGACTAAACAAGGGCCCCCAACTAATCCAGAGAAGGATCCCCGACAACCTTCCCCCGCGTCTAACACCCATCGGGCAGGCATGCGAACCTCAGCTAAACTAGTTACTCGACACCACCAACAAACATGGTTTACCAAGAAATAATCGTGACTTCCCAGACTTCCCTAGATGCACCTATCTCCCTGACGTCCCATACCTCCCTGAAGACAAAAACACCTAGCAAAGTCTCAGATGGTGTACCACATCCGGATAAGCATGATCCACCATCCTTGTAGAGAGTCCCCAACCTTTCATAAGCTTACCTTAGTGATAATATATAGTAGTATATATATATAGGTTGTGTGTCTTTTAAGTTAAAGTTCGAAAACTATTTTGGAAAAAACCCTTTTGAAAACCAAAGTCCTTTTTGTAGAAATCCCCTTTTTGAAAATTTATTTAGTTTGAAATCTACATACAAGAAGTGTAACCGGTCCTAAAGATGAGGAACCATGGCAAGCCAACTCACCCACCCTCGTAAGGGTGAGGAACGATGACAAGACAACTCGCTCACCTATAGGGTGCGGGACCATGGCAAACCAACTCACCCACCCTCGTAAGGGTGAGGATCCCTGGCAGGCCATTCCACGCACTCAAGTTTGTGGGACCGGACAAACCAACTCACCCACCCCCGTAAGGGAGAGGAACCCTGGCGGCCAACACACACAGATCACTTGGGCGGGAATCCGAGTGGAAGTAACACATACACCAGTCCACCTAAGGCATAAACGGTTCTCCGTGTTGTCGTGAACCCTATCAAGCCCAGTAGTGAGACGCCACTACCGTCTTTAGGCGATCACGGAAAGAAATTCTTTTTTTTGTCACCTTTTTCAAGTTGGGTTTCACATCGAGAAAATACTCGATAAAATAGATTCTAGTACCTTCCAAAGGTTTTCAATATATCAAACATCATTTCCTCCACATATGTAAAACATGGTTTTCCAAACATGACCATCATTTCATCCATATAAATCATGATAGTAAGATTGAAGTCACATTTGTTCACAATCCATGAGAAATATTTCATAAAAATGATATATAATCAAGCATGCATTTTTTCGTATTAAAATCAGTTTCTCAATGCTTTCTTCATATCATAAGTTTGTTGTTATCCATAAATTACATGTCATGCCTTGCATACAAATACATATTAGTTCGAAACATGCATTTAAAATGGTTGAGTGCTATTAAGATGAATTGACCACCTACCTTAAGCGATACAAGAACTGTTCACCCTTGTCACCAAAAAGGCCGAAGGCTCCTAGCTCACAAGCTGGAAAAGAAAAATAAAGAAAAAAACCATTAGGTTCTATCATTTAGAACCCTAAACTACAACAAAGCAAAACAAGTACTAGTTAACCTTCGGAGCCTCAAACTTGGGTACCCTAAGTCAAATGTCCACAAAGTCTATTTTAACCTCGTATGTCCTCATCCACTAGGCCTTGTACAAGATGAAACCATAATTCCATAACCAATATCTTTACCAACATGAGGTTAACTAAAAATAGTCCCATAAGTCTTAGAAATCATCCAAATAAGAGGAATGCTCAACATACAATGTAAACCCATAGAGTATTATCATGTCCATTCATGTATCTATTATATTTTCTCCAAGTAATAAGGCACATTTATCAAAATCCTCAAAACAGCCCAAAAATCTCATCCTAGACCTAAAGTTCATCATCCACTAGGGGTTTTAAATTTCCCTTATGCTTTTCCATTATCCACCTTCATCATCAATCCAAGATTTAACTAAACAGTCCCAATTTCATTGTTAAACTCACATTAAAAATAGATTGAAAACTGAATCCTCAAAGTACAAGCATTTTCATTTTCTCAAAAATAAATCAGAGATCAAGGAGAGTTATACTAACCTAAGGTTTGATAGATCAACTCCCAAACACTTCCAATAACTTTGATCAACTTCAAATCTCACTTCCTAGTACACCAAATTCATTTTACATAAAAACCCTAAGCATTTAACCTCAAATAACCTTTTTTTTCTTAAATTTGGTAAGAAAACCCACCTTAGATGTTTAGTAACTCAAAACAACTTCTAGGTCACCTCCCAAACCCTGGATTAAGCTCCCAAGATGTTGTCCTATAGCGTGCATGTTCGTTTTCATTAAAGGTCCCAAAATTTCATCATCAAAATAGTCTAAAAATCAATCTTATGGTTAGATCTTACCTCTACCTACAATAACCCACTAAAACCCTCTTCTTCCACTTTAATTGGCATCACAAATCAAGGGTTTCAAACCCAAATCAGTTGTGTTAAGCTTTAAACTCTCACAAGAACTCAGTTCTTAGCTTCAAAATAACTCCCTACAACTAATTTTCGTTTTCCATTCAAATACTTCAATTTTCATCATTAAAATTTCATCCAAAATAGAAAAAGAGGTCAAAATCTTACCTCAATCCTCAACATCAGGCCAAAACAATCATCTCCTCCATCAATCAAGCTCTTCTAACACGATCTACAACAATGAATGAAGTAGAACAAAAAAACCATAAGTTAATACAAAACGAAATCAGCAGAAATTTGGGGTTTTACGGTTAGAAAAATTACCCCAAACAAGAAGAATAAGAGGGGGAGAATGGGTTGAGTTCCCTTTCTTCCTCTTCCTTCTTTTCTTCTTCTTCCTTCTTCTTCTTCCCCTCCTTCTCCTCACATTCTGCTGCAGCAGCTGCTGCGTTTCTTTTTTGTTTTTTTTCCTCTCAGCAGCAGCTGAAACGGCAGTTGCTGCTGCTCTTCTCTTCTTCTCTACGATCTCTCTCCCTCCCTAAATCTCTCCTCCTCTCAACGTACTCCCTCATCTCTCCTTTCTTCGTTTCTTTTTTTTTTTTAAAAAGCATACAACTGATTGGGTGAGGGAGACGGTGGGAGAGGCCTGGTTGGGGAAGAGGGTGGTGGCGGGTTGGCCCTGGGTTGCGAGTTGGGTTGCGGGTCAGGCCAACCTGTGGCCCCAAACCTAGTTTAAAATAATTTATATGCATACATCAATATATATATATATATACATTTTATTATTTGGGTTGAGCCGCGGGAGTCGGTTTACGGGGCTTCACACTTTTGTTTGGTGCTTTATTCATACTCACATATAAGAGTGAAACAATTCTAAATGTTTTATTTTGAGAGTCTAACCGTGAGGCTGAAGTCGAGGCGAAATGTATTAGGAAGGTGATCAAGGTTGTGGTTTTCTCAAAACTCTAATTCATATCTATTATCTTGTTAAAAATCTCATTGTTAATTGCACATGTTCTATTTTGAACTTACAATTTTGTGGGTAGATTAACTGCAAACACTGACGAGACAGCACTCGTCGGGTTTAACGACTTGTTGCACATGCTAAGTGCAATCGCGATTCCTGCGAAAGTGAGTTAGGATTTTATTCTTTTCATTAGGATTAGTTTAGTTTTAGCTTTGCTCGAGGACTAGCAAAATGTAAGTTTGGGGGTATTTGATAAGCACACATATATTACATTTAACACCTCGATATTTATATTAGTTAGTTAATTATTTTATTCTATTTGAGTTAATTAAGTGTATTTTGGTTTTGTGCAGGGAACATGAGTGGAGCGATCAAAATGCGAAAAAGTCGACAAATTATAACATTTGGCGAAGTTGGCTAATTGATGAAGGCAACAACAAAAAGCTATAAGGGCTGCCATAACTTAATTTGTAATAAAGTTAATTGATGACATCAGCATGATGTCATCAGTATGATCACATTTTAAAAGTCAAACCTTGCTTTAACCATATTTTTTGAGACTCAAACGATCTAGAATCACACCCATAGGTTATTAATGGGCTTTATTTGGACTTAATACATTGTTGTAGTCCAATTTCATCAAAAGCTAAATTTAACTTTTACCACATTCAAAAAGTCAAACCTTGCTTTTAACACAAATTTTTAGACTCAAATGATCTCGAAGCGCACATATTGGATAGTTATGGAATTTATGAGGACTTAGTACATTGTTGATGTCCAATTTGACCAAAAGCAAAATTCAACTTTGACCACATTCAAAAAGTCAAACCTTGCTTTAACCACATTTTTTGAGACTCAAATGATCTAGAAACACCCGTACGTTAGTAATATGCTTTATTTGGACTTAGTACATTATTGCGGTCCAATTTGATCAAAAGTTAAATTTAACTTTGACCACATTCAAAACGTTAAAGCTTGTTTTTAACCTTATTTTTTGAGACTCAAACGATCTAGAAATGCACATATAGGATAGTTATAGGCTTTATTTAGACTTAGTATATTATTGTTGTACAATTTAAGCAAAAGTAATATTTTAATTTGACCACATTCAAAAAGTCAAACCTTTCTTTAACCACATTTTTTTAGACTCAAATGATCTAGAAACACCCGTACGTTAGTAATAGGATTTATTTGGACTTAGTACATTGTTGCGGTCCAAGTTGACTGAATGAATTGTTTGCTTGTTGTTTGCTGCTTGGCTTGGCTAGTGATAGACTTAGTTCCGTTTCTTACCCTCTTTTTCTTGTGTCTGAGAACTATGTCTGGGAGGCGAGGAAGAGGTAGAGTTAGTCAGCATGGAAGTAGGGGTGCTCGGGGGAACAACGATGATGTTCCTACTAAGGAGGTGAACGTACTACAACATAAGTTTCCTCCACCAGCACTACAACTTGAGTTTCCTCCACCAGCACAACAGGGAGAGATCGGGCAAGGATCAGGTTGGAATCAGGCAGGAGGTGTCAATCCTTAAATGCCAAAGTAGACAATGTTACGTCAGTTGATCTTGGAGTCAATAGGAGCAGTTGCGGATGCTAGATTGGATGCATGTTTGGGTGCTAAGGGTCTAGTGGCACCAGCTCCAGTTCAAGTGTCACAACAACCAGTGGTACGGGCAGGAGCGCCCACATGGCTAGAGTTACATAAACACTTTTTGAGTTTGAAGCCACAAACTTTTGGGGGTTCTACAGATCCATTAGTGGCTCATCAGTGGATCAAGGAGTTGGAGAAGATGTTCCGTAATTTTAAGTGTCCATAGGAGTATAAATAGAGGTTTGCAGCTTTTTAGCTTGTAGATGATGCTCCAGATTAGTGGGAGTCTCATTCCCAGGATCTGGATACTACCACCCTAACTTGGCAGCAGTTTTAAGTGACGTTCTTTTACCAGTACTTTCCTTAAAGTGCAAGAATGGCGATGGAGAAGGATTTCCAACAATTGAGACAGAAAGAGGACCAAAAAGTGTTTGAATATGAGAGGGAGTTCTCTAGACTAGCTTTGTATGCACCTGGTCTTATTCCGACTGAGTAGAGTAGGATACAGAACTTTCTGAGGGGATTTAACCAACAGATCTCTAGGCATATTATCGGATAGCCCAATTTCGATACTCTAGCAAAATTGGTGGAGTGTGCACGATTTCATGATCAGGAAATCCAAGAGGCACGCCGGAAGAGGAGTGAGAAAGTTGAGACTAAGTCATCCGATAAACGCGATCAAAAGAACGGTCAAGGACAGCAAGGGAAGAACCGTAATAACTGGGGTGACTGAAAGAGACAAAAGACAGAAGAGAAGAACACCGGTGCGGTAGTTCCTACATAGCCTGAAGCACTAAGAGCTGAAGGGGGCGATAGGGGTGTGATTAAGGGACCTTGTTATGTCTGTGGGGAGATAGGACATAGAGCAGCAAATTGCCCACAGGGCAATAGGGCACAAGGGGCTAGGTAGAATCAACAGCCGAGGCAGAACAGACAAGGTCAAGCTCGACCACAACCAGCACCTAACCAGGAGAGACAGCAGCAGGGACAACAATAGTGACAACCTCAGGGTAGAGCCTATGCTGTAGCACCTACAGATGCGAGAGTGCCAGAGGGAATGGTGGAAGGAACATTCCTAATTCACACTCGGACTGGCGGAATCCCTTTTGATTCTAAAGCTTCTCATTCCTTTATATCACGTATATTCTTGGGCACCTTGACACTTAGGCCAAAAAAGTGTAATTACCCTTTCTCTATTATGTCACATATGGGGAGGACAGTACCAGTAGAACTAGTTTGCAAGGGTTGTGTTATTAGTTTGGGAAAATTAGATTTTGCCTCAGATATTTATGTGCTAGGTCTTGAGGGCTTTGATGTGATACTAGGCATGGATTGGCTTGCAGCATACCATACGAAGTTGGATTGTTACGCAAAAACGATAACATTTTCCAAACCAGAGGAAACGACATACGTTTTGTCGTTGTCACAAGGATTTGGTCTTGATAGGGCAGACCTGTGCTTTGTGGATATGTTGGAGCATCCGGTTAAAGGTAGAGGGCTTCAATCGATTCTTGTGGTGCTCGAATACCGCGATCTATTTGGTGAGTTCCCAGGGTTACCACCTCACAGAGAGATAGACTTCTGCTTGGACTGGTTTTGGGTACAAAATGGATTGCTAAGACACCTTATCGGATGGCTCCAATAGAGATGAAAGAATTGAAGAACCAGATAGACTAGCTTTTGGCGCAGGGTTTCATACGTCATAGTTCGTCACCTTGGGGTGCACCTGTTCTTTTTGTTAAAAAGAAAGATAGGTCAATAAGACTATATATAGACTACTGAGAACTGAACAAGGTTATGGTAAGGAATAAGTATCCTATACTTAGGATAGTTGATCTATTCGATCAGCTTACAATAGTTCTCTAAGATAGACTTAAGGTCAGGTTATCACCAGCTTAGAGTCCTAGAGCAGGACATTCCCAAGACAGCATTTCTGGCAAGATATGGGTCTTACTAGTTCTTGTAATGTCGTTTGGGCTTACCAATGCACTAACAGTGTTTAGGATCTAATGAATCGGGTTTTTAGAGACTTCTTGGACCAGTTTGTGATCGTCTTCATTGACGACATTTTGATATACTCCAAGACATGAGAAGACCACGAGATTCATTTGCGTAGAGTGCTTCAGACTCTACGAGATCACCAATTGTATGATAAATTCGAGAAATGCAAATTCTGGCAACAAGAGGTGAAGTTCTTAGGACACATAGTGTCAGGAGCAGGAGTGACAATGGATCCTTCTAAGGTTCGGGTTGTACTGGAGTAGTGGCAACCCGCTACAGTGACAGAGGTTCGAAGTTTCCTAGGTTTGGCTAGGTACTATAGGTGGTTTATCGAAGGATTTTCGCGGATACAAGGTCCTTTGACTAGTCTTACTAAGAAGGATGTTCATTCAAGTGGGATGATAAATGTGAGTAAGTGTTTCAAGAGTTGAAGGCAAAGTTGACAACACCTCCAATTCTGATTATACCGGAAAGTAGAACCGAACTTGTGGTGGTTACCGATGCGTCACATCAAGGACTAGGACGCGTATTGATGCAGAACAATCGGGTAGTTACGTATGCTTCGAGACAGTTGAGGATACATGAACATAATTATCCGACTCATGGCCTTGAGTTAGCAGCGGTAGTGTTTGCATTCAAGATTTGGAGACATTACTTGATAGGTGAAAGGTTTGAGCTTTTTTCGGATCATAAGAGTCTCAAATACTTGCTTTCACAAAAGGAGCTAAACATGAGACAACGTAGATAGTTAGAACGACTAAAGGACTATGACTTCCGTTTGCAATACCATCCAGGAAAGGCCAACGTGGTGGCAGATGCTCTAAGTAGGTAGCCTAGGGGTATAGTAGCCTCTATGATGGTCCAGCAATGGTGACTGTTGGAGGTAGCTTCAGAGTATGACTTCAATTTGGCAACCCGGGAGCAGAGACAGCTGTTGTTGGGTAGTGTGGTCATTCGGCCTACTTTGGTGAACCAAATCATTGGTGAACAAGGAAACGATCAATCGTGCCGTGACAAAGTTACAGGTATTCAACAAAGGGATATCACGGACATGACTATAGGGGAAGACGGTGGCTTGAGCTTTAAGGGTCGCTTGTGTGTTCTAGAAAAATCTGAGCTAAGGAGGAACATCTTGAACGAGGAATATCGTAGTAAGTATACTATATATCCTGGAGAGAACAAGATTTATCAGGATCTCAAACAACATTTTTGGTGGTCAGGAATGAAGCGTAGCGTGGAAGAGTTTGTGCATACGTATTTTACTTGTCAGTAAGTAAAGGCAGAGCATTGGAAACCAGTAGGTACTTTGTAGTCCTTCGATATACCTGAGTGGAAGTGGGAGAATATATCTATGGATTTTATTGACGGATTACCCAAGACTAGGAAGGGAAACGACTCCATTTGGGTGATCGTGGATAGACTGACCAAGTGCGCACACTTTGTGCCAGTCAAGAAGACATACACCACAGAGCAGTTGGCTTCATTGTATGTGAAGGAGATAGTTCGGTATCATGGAGTTCCAGCCTCAGTGGTGTCGGACTGGGATACTTCATTTACCTCGAAGTATTGGAGAGCCTTTCAAGAAGCTATGGGAATGCAGCTGGACTTTAGCATATCTTTTCATCCTCAAACGGATGGGCAGATGGAGAGAGTTCACCAAGTGCTGGAGGACATGCTTCATTGTGTAGTTCTAGACTTCAAGGGTAATTGGAAAGATTTATTACCGCTTGTAGAGTTTGCCTACAATAACAATTACCAAATCAGTATAGGGATGACACCTTTTGAAGCATTGTATGGCAGCCTTGTAGATCTCTAGTATGTTGGGTAAAAGTTAGAGAGTTGAAACTTCCCAGATCAGAAACAGTGCATCAGACTACAGAAAAAATAGCCCTAATCAGAGAGCGTATGCGAGCAGCTCAGAGTCGTGAAGGTCAAGATCAATACCTTGGGTGAACGTGCAGTGGCATCATCATGATGAGCGTGAGGCCATATGGGAGAGAGAAGAGGAGATGCGCGCGAGTTACCTGAATATTTTTGAAGAGGTATGTGCGATTTCGAGGACGAAATCCTCTTTTAGGAAGTAGATTGTAATACCCTTTTAAATTACCTGACAAAATTTGGGGACAGCCACTTTTGTTAAGGGTACCATGTTAGAGTTTTAGCAAGTTTGGGGTTTATATTATTTATATTTAATATAAACTAAGCTCTAACCTTTTGTTTCCATCGACCAAGAGAGAGGAAGAGAGAGAGAGAACCGGCCAGGGCCTGATGGAGACGTTCTTAAGGAAGAACCTTGAGCTGTTTGAAGGTGTAATTGTGGAAGGAAGCGAGAGCGAGAGAGAAGGTGCAGATCTTGAGTTGTAGAAAGTTCTTCTTCTTCCTCCTTGAGTTCTAAGACTACTCCAACGATTCAAAGCAAGTAGTAACGTGCTCTTTTGGTGTAGATTTAGGTTCTTCATGTTGTTGTTGTGCTTCCCCAATGATTGATTGCATGAAAACCTAATCTCTTTACTGTTTGCATGATAACCCAATGAATAAATGCATGTTGTAGACGCCAAATTTTTGCACACCAGTGAGAAACACCCACATTGGCCTGATCTCGATTTTTGTGCAAAATCTAATAAAATTGGTAATTAAACCCTCTCTAAATTTCAATTAGAATCGGATCAAGAATGAGAACCAAAGTCTAAGAAATCTCAAATTTAGGTTAGAACCGGTGTAAGCTAGGAACCGTAGGAAGTCATCTTGGTTCTAGGTTTTTAGGCATTGACACGTGTCGCCTTGGGATTGGCTAGTACTAGGTTACAAATTAGTTTCTTTTGTTAGAAAATCTGATTTTTTAAAAGATTAGTGGACCCCACTTTAATAAAATAAAACTCAAACCTTTTCTTTCTTTGTTTTTGTTTTTTTTTAAAAAAAAAAAAGGAAATAGGGTGTGCGGTTTAGGCTGCGTCACACGTGGGTGACGTGGCAGCCCAAACCGCACACTAAGTGTGCGGTTTTGCCAAACCGCGCACCCAATGTGCGGATTGGCCCCTCCCCCATTTTCACCTACCTTTATGTGTGGGTCATTTTCACCCACACGTGATTTACGCGTCCTTTTTTTCTTGTTTTTGCCAAATTGCAAATAGGCCCTTGCTTTAACTCTCTCTGAAATTATTCTTCAGCCCTTGCTTTTCAAAAAAAGCCCTCCTTTGATCTTATCTTTACACCTCATCTAGGCTATTTCTAGCCATAAGTTTTAAAGAGATAAGGAGGAATCTTGGGTGTTTGTCACCCACTGGACACTTGTCCAAAAAGTGGTGGAGCACTAGGATTAGCCAATCCTAAGGGCACATGTGTCCTTCTAGAATGGTCTAGGGTTTCTATATATAGTAGAGAGGAGGAGAGATAAGGGTCTTCTTCTTCTTCCATTTTTAGCTCTCTCTTTTTCCTTTTTGGTTTTATTCTCTTTCTCTCTTGGTTTAATTCTTTGTTTTTCCCGGAGAGTATAAAAGGCTTAATCTAGGACTTTGGTAGAGAGAGAGGTTAGAGAAAGGGAGGGGAAGGTGAGAGAAAACCATTTCCTTTTGATTTCTTTCCATTTTGGTGAAAGGAGTTAATTTGGTTGTTAGAGTCTTCTTCTCCATTTTTGGTTAAGGAAAAGATTAGTAGAGCTCCAGGAGAAAATAAAGAGAAAAGACAACTTCAAATCCCTTCCATTATCTTTCATACATCACCATGATGTCATAAATTTGGGATTCTTTATTTTTGGCTCTCATTTTGTTGGAGGAGAGGAAGAAATTTGGTGTGGAAAATAAATCTCTACAATTTACTCTAATAAAAGGGATCTCTCATACATCAAATCTTGGGATCTATGCTTGCTAGGTAAAATCTCTACACCTTATCTTTTGAATTTTTATGTTTAATACATGTAAAATGTGAGATAATATATGTAGTAATGTATGGAATGATATATGCAATGGTGTAGATGATGAAATATGAGATGATGTAGTATATGTTGATGAAATCATGATGTAATGAAGAATTTAATGCTAAAGTGAAATTCATGCATAGTTTTGATGATAAATGGGTGTAAATTCTAATTTGATGTTTATGTTGAATTATTTGGCATGAAATACATAGATGTAGATTTTCATATGGGATGATGTTTTTTACATGCATGTATGTATATGCATGAACCATATTTACATGAATGTAAATCTTAACTCTAAATGCTTTTATGATGAATGCTCCATAATAATGATATATGGATGATATGGATGAAATATGGGATGATATGGTCTCTTTTGGTTTCACATGAAGATGGTATGTTTATTTTTTGATATGAGAGTAAATATTATCATATTTTCATGTACATAATATGTATGAGCATATCATCATTGATAATATCATGTGCTTGGATTTTTCTCCATGATTTTGCATTCTTATCTCATAAAAGAGAGCTAATGAAGCTTAGATTGTTGATGATTTCATGTTATTTCCCTTGATCTTCAAGCTTTTTAGATGAATTGTGGCATAATAAGCATTATGAACGGTTCGGATCGTGCAAATTAATGTTAGTTTTAAAGATTAAAGCTATTTTTGCTATCTTTTTACTAATGCATGAATGTAGAGTTTAGATCCTTATTATTGAGGAAGAAATCTCCATGATGTGAGTTTTGCCATTATGTGTTGGTGTCTTCTTGATTAGCATGAAATTTGTTGAGAAGCATGTCTTTAGTCTCTCATTAAAAGAAAGCAAAAAGTGAATGGTTTGATGTTAATAAGTTAGCATTTGCCTTGATCTTCATGATGATCATATAGTTTTAAACATGATAAACATGATGAACGGTGTGGATCGCTGAAATTCATTTGAGGATTAAAATTTGAGGCTTCATTTGCTCTCTTTTTTTTTGTTACATGCTTGTGTCCATGCATAATATGCTTGATTTCATACTTGTCATTTCATCAGCATCATTAATGTCATTTCGTTTTGTTCGATGTGTTTATCGTGCTCACATTTATCGTTGTGTTTAAAGCTTTAGCATTGCGCATGCGGGATCAGGTTACTTTATTTTACTTGTTTATTAATTTCGAGTAATTAGTAGCCTTGTTTTTCATGATTTAACTGCTTTGATAACTTTACATTTGAAATCGAATAAACTTTGCAAATAAGCTACCTTCGGCCTTTTGAGCCCGTTCTCTTATGGTGAGCCCATAGGCCCATCCCCTATTTTGGGCCTTAGGGCCCATCTCTCATCTTTCGTGGGCCTCAGTGCTTACTCTCTTCCTTTTGGGCTCAAAGCCCTTCCTATGGATACGGGCCCATAGGCCCACCCTTTTTGTTGGACCCATCGCTCCAACTCCTTCTTGCGGGCACATAGCCCATTTCATCTTTCAGGCCGTAAGAGCCTTATCCCTTCTCTTGGATCTAAGGATCCATGTCTCTCCCTATCGAACATAAGGGTTCGATAAATCGCCAAACCCTAAAAACAATTAATAATAGAGATTAAGGTCTCTAGTTTAGTTCCCCTCTAGGGTTAGGGCTTGTTGCTTTAGATTCCTAGGTTGCATTAGCCTTGGGTTTCGTGTTATTTTCGAGAGGACTTAGGGTTTCGCATGAGCTAAAATTCATATTTTACTCTCATCTTTGTTTTAAATGTTTTAAGGTTTTGAAAGAACATATTTTTCAAAATTCAT
Organism: Macleaya cordata; assembly: GCA_002174775.1. Classification (NCBI taxonomy): domain Eukaryota; kingdom Viridiplantae; phylum Streptophyta; class Magnoliopsida; order Ranunculales; family Papaveraceae; genus Macleaya; species Macleaya cordata. The sequence goes on from MVGT01000406.1 coordinate 25,069, forward strand.
CTCATTTAACTTAGGGTTTCAGCATATAGGGTCAAGATCTTCATAAAATAGATTAGGGACCTTTATAAACCCTCGTGCGACATTAGAGCGTAGGGCATGCATACATCGCATCCTATTGACGTTCATTTTCTCCCCGGGCACACGTGCATGGTGTGATCCCTTTTTCCTGGGCATATCCTATTGGATGTGATCCCGTCGTGAGATTCACACCTAAGGGTGTTATGAATCTGCTTTTTCTTTGAGCACGTCTCATATCAGACGTGATCTCTTCTTGGGCATGTGTCATGATCACGTGATCCCTTTTGAGGTTCACATCTACGGATGTTATGAGCCCTTTCGTCTTTTGGGCATATCTTATGTTGGATGTGATCTCGTGGTGAGATTCACACCTAAGGGTGTTATGAATCTGCTTTTTCTCTGGGCACATCTCATATCAGACGTGATCCCTTTTCGGGCACGTGTTCTGATCACGTGATCCCTCTTGAGGTTCACATCTACGGATGCTATGAACCTTTCTCTTCTTTTAGGCATGCGACTATCGCACATGATTCCTCTCGGGCACGTTTTATGTTGAGCGTGATCCCTGTTTTCTTTGGACACGTGTATACAACATGTGATTCCATTTTGGCATGTGTCTAAGGACATATTCGCCCCTTTTGTGAGAATCGCGTTTAAGGACATGACTTCTCTGTTTTGGCGACACACGTATACAACGTGTGAATTGCCTGAGTTTCATGTTCAAGGACATGACTCTCTCTTCGGCGCACGTGGCATACTGCACGTGATCGCTTCAGTGTATGGTGTATATAGCACCATGTCACATGCTTGAGTGTACGTATACATATTACATGTATCACACCCTTTGCTTGTGCGTGGATATAGAGCACATCCACGTCACCTTGCTTTTTTGCGCACGAGCCTACTGATGGCGCGTGTCGCTTTTTTTTGCTGCATTCAACCAGATGAATGTATGCATCTTTTTCGCCCCAGAACTACCTATCCTGACACGTAGATATAGGGGGGCTTTTTCTTTATTCATTTATTTATTTATTTAGTGCAGTTGTTGTTTATATAGCATTGCTTAGTTTTAATCATTTATCCCCTAAAAAACTTTTAATCGCGAAGTAGAGGCCGTCCTAACGGACGGGCGGTTGTTGGGTGCCTAACACCTTCCCAACCCGTACCTTGATCCCCTTATCCATTTCTCTGACCGCAGACCTTCATTTGGATTATCGCCATGGTTTTTCTTGGAAAACTAGTTTTAGGGTGATTTTCCAAAATCTTGGGTCCTGATTCCAATAAATCAGGTGGCAACTCCATACCCTTATCACATTCATTCACCCCCGCGTGGGCGAATCCTATTTCGCGTTTCCCACGTGTTCATTCTCTCTCTTCTTCGGAGGTAGAGGGTGAGTGCGCTAGGAGGTGCTGGATTCTAGCTCCACACATGCGATCCTTGTTAGTATAATGTATTTCCTGTTTTAATGGTTAGAAATCATGGAACCTATGAAAATATGATGAGCATATGATCCCCTGACAGTTACAGGGATGAAAACCTTGATTCCACGGACTTTTTGTGTGGAACAAACTCTAAAATCATGAAAATACCCAAGGGGTATCGATACCTACCTAGTTGGGGAAGACAGCTTGTGGAGTATCGATACTACTGGTATTGTACCAACAAGGACCAACAGGTACCACCTATAACAATACCCACCTTATTGAGTATCGTAACTAGTAGTATATGTGCCTACATAGTTATTGGTATCGATACCCACAGAGGGGGTATCGATACTTACAGATTGTTAATCTGTAAAAAAGGTTATTTTGAGCTCTTTTGGGGTTATACTCCTACCTAATGGCTATCTTGTCTTATAACATGCATAGTACATGAATATATATATAAATATGTGTGTTTATGAACAAAGATGCATGCTTAAATCTACTTATGAAATATTTCCATGATGATGAACACATATGGACACCTATAACAAGAATAATGGACTAAACACGTGTCCAAACTAAACAAAACCCATATAAAAGAATATCTGATGTCTTCACGGAAATTTAAGAAGTCTCCGAAGACTTATTCTTGCCTTTCTCGTACCCCGCCTCTATAGAGGGTTCGCCTACTAACCTGGACCTGAAAAGATTAATGGTGCTAGGTCAAAACCTAGCCAGCAAGTTCACTAGTTCCCTTGACTAAGATTCGGGATAACCATAATTTTCACAAAGGTGTCTTAACAATATTACATAAGATATGTCAACATAAACGATTAAACTAAGTAAAAAGATGCACAAGATTCACGGCTGTTGTGTTTTATAGTCTTTAGTTAAGTTTAGATTCTCTCAACTAGTGGTATACTCTAGTTATTACCCATATTTTACCCGCCCCTATAGTTCACTCGAGATATTGGTCGTGCGCCCCGTGAATCCGATAAACAGCCTTGAAATCCGTTCCCTAATCACTGGTAACCCTGACGGCGTTACATACGTGACAAGTGATTCCATAGAGCTCACTTGGCGATTCTATAGACCCCGCTTAGAATGGTAAGACCTGACCTATACAGGTCCTGAACTATGTTTACACACAAGCCAAAGAAGTTATTTAACCACACATTCAGTTTACGTAAGTTTCATACATGATAGATGTGTCAACAAGAGTTCAACAACATAAAAGTATTTCACAAGTAGTTTAAGCAAGCTTTATTTGCTCAAAAACACACATATTCATATAATATGCATGTTATACATCTTGATAGACATTAACCAAAAGCCTATCTTCAAAAAAAAAAGCTCAAAACAACCTATTTTGGGGTTGACACTCAGTTGGTATTGATACTATTTTATGGGCATTGATACCAACAATTATGATGGTAACAGATACCTCTGGTATCGATACCCCATAAGGTGGGTATCGATACTAGCCCTATCTGTCGACCATTATTGGGTAGGTATCGATACTCTCGGAATGGGTATCGATACCCTGGGTTTTATCACGGTTGTTAGTCAGGTTGTATCAATACCCTTTCTATTGGTATCGATACCAACAACCATAATGGTTAACAGATACTGCTGGTATCGATACTCCATAAGGTGGGTATCGATACTAGCCCTATCTGTCGACCATTATTGGGCAGATATCGATACCCTCTAAATGGGTATTGATACCCCTGGGTATTATCGCGATTCTAGGGTTTGTTTCACATAACAACTTTGTGAAAACTTTGTTTTCTCACCTACAATTGGAATTGTACCAAGAGATAATATTGGTCGTTCATCTTCTTTAATATTAGCTAACAACCCAATTTCATCTTCACTACCTGCTTTCTTCATCTTCCTTGATTGAGTTACAGGATTCTTAAAACCAGTAAAAGTGAATGTCGGTTTTCCTGGTATTTGAAATGTGACTGTCTTCGCAAAACAATCCACATGAGCATGATAGGCAGCTAACCAATCCATACCAAGAATGACATCAAAATCTTTTAGATCTAATACTACCAAATCTGCCTTCATCTTTTGGTTATCAACATTCACTATACACGATTGACAAACTCTAAAAGGTATGGTCTTACCTCCCAATGGTGTACATAATGATAATTTCTTTCCGGTCTCTGTCATTATCAATCCAAGTATTTCTACCATGCGTGTATCGATAAAAGAATGTGTAGATCCAGAATCAATTAAAACATGAACTGAATGACAAAATAAGGAAATTGTACCTTCCACTACTTGATCAGAAGCAGATGCATCTTCCTGTGTTATGGCATAAAACAAAGCATCCTCTTGTGGCATTTCTTCCACAGGTGTATCTTCTGTAACAATAGTGTAAAGCGTCCCCTGTGTCTGTGGTGCTGAAAATCCCATCTGTCTTGGTAGTTTCGGGCACTGCCTCTTCATGTGACCCATCTCATTACAGTTAAAGCACTTGATCTGACTTGAATTCGCTTGCCCTGGTTGTTGTACCTGTTGCAGTCGAATTATCTGTCCCTGTGGTCTAACTACCTGTCCCTGAGGTCTTACAGGCGGTGGTTGTACTCCTCTCGGTACAAACTGATTATTCTGTGCAGGTGCAGATGGTCTGGTAGCCGGTTGACCTGGTTGCGAAACTACTGGTCGCACCGCTTGCCATTGCTGTCTAACTGGTCTGTAACTCAACTGTCCAGAAGAAGTTGGGACTACCTGTCTCTTGTTAGGATCTTGTCTCATCTGGAATTGCTGAGGAAATTGTCTAATTCTCCCCACCTGTCCTCTAGTCGCTTGTATATCCTCATCTTCTCTTTCAATACTCAAAGCTTTACTAACTGCCTCAATATATGAACGGATCTGGAATGGAGCCAATTTTCCCCTGATAAATGTTTTAAGGCCTCGAATAAACTTCTTGGCTTTGACCGCATCTGTGGAGATTTGTTCTGGACCGTATCGAGATAAAGCTGTAAACCTCTCCTCATACTCACTCACAGTAAGATTTCCTTGAACTAGATTCATAAATTCTTGATGCTTTCTGTCTCGAGCACTCTCAGTCACATACTTTTCCAGAAATAGCTCCTGAAATCTTGCCCAATCAAGTGGCTCAGTTTGAACATCTTTCACTGACCTCCACCATATCTTGGCTGCACCTCGAAGCATAAAAGTGACTAACATCACACGCTGAAAAGTATTGCACTCCATTGGTTCTAACATAGAATCCATATCAAGTAGCCAATTTTCTGCAGCATTTGGATCAGAAGATCCTCCGAATGATGTTGGACGCAATTTGTTGAACTCTGCCAGTAACTTCCCAACTTGATTGTTTACAGGTTCACCCATTACTTCCTCTCTCTGAATAACAAGTGGAATCTGTGGCTGTACTGGATTTTGGATTGGAGATTCAACTTGTTGTGATGACTGCGGTAATGCCTCAAGTCGTGCTTGCCTATCTGAGATATCAATAACCTGGGTCCTCATTTCTGATTGACTTTTTGCCACCTGTTCAATCATTGCCATCATTCTGTCCATTTTATCATTCTCCGAACTTCGACTTGAAGTACCTTCTCCAAACATCTCCATAATCTACCTCCTATAAAAGACACATCTTCAAAACAAAATATAGACATATAATCATATACACAGAGAAAATCAAGAAAATAATAATAATATGTCTTTTAATCTTTATAAATTTTATATTAACGTCTTTTACTTCCCAATTCGGATCTAATGCTAACGCTCCCATTAAAGATCTACTAGTGGCGCTCTGATACCATGTCTGTAACGCCCCAATTCGAAACTCAAAATCTCTAAGAAATTGAGTCGCATCTCGAGGCGTTAGGCTTACTACACGAGGTGACTAATTAGTACTAAACAAACCTAAACAAAGGTTTACAAACCTAATCAGAGTTAAACTAATACCGCTATCCATATCACTAATCACCTCAAAATATGACTAGAGCGAACGAAAAATTCGCCAGAGTCTCCCCTGTAAATTCAGGGTTCTCAACCTGTCAAAACCTGTAAAAGAGATGATTTATTCACAATAATACATTCTAAATCATTCTATTCATCCACGATAGATATATCATCTCATCAGGACCAATCTACCTTACTTCATCGAAATAATAATACCTAGGCATCCACTAGGCTGGATTCAAACCACAAATCTAAAAAGATGCCTCGCATAATAATATACATATATAACCTGAGTTAAGTGATATAATATACATAAGTGTGTTTGTCTTATATACATATCTTAAGAAAATATATACAAAACAAGTAAGATAACAAGCACCTCAAAAAGGCTAAATACAACACCTCAAGTGTAAGA